>ML789504.1:596528-610670 GCA_009831015.1 Picea engelmannii | reverse complement strand
CATGTACATATTGTGGTTTATATAACCATCATGTTTCAAAATGTTGGAAAAGATTAACCGCTTTCAGGAAACTTTATAAGCAAAGACAACGTGAAAAGAGGATGCAAAAGATTTGCACTCATTGTCAGAAGAGGGGTCATCTCTTTGACCAATGTTGGACATTGCATCCAACCACTCATCCACAGCACAAGAAGCAGTTGGATAAAGAGATTGGCCAGAATGGAAGAGGAGATTCCATCATCGATGTGAGTCTAGATGATTCACAAGAGGACGATTTTCAGCAGAAAAAGTCACCGTTGAGTTGGCTTGGTAAGAAATGGTTGGATTTCTTGAGCAAGTAAGGCTTGCATTTTCTGTTGTAGATGCATATTTCAGCCTTATGTGTGCATTTATGTTGAGAGTATGACAAGTTGCAACAGTTTATCACAACTTGTATGATGCAAGTTGTGTGTGTATGCAATTCATTTGAAGGCAATTTTGTTTGTTGCACCAATTCGCCAGGAGGATGTAAAAGATGGATATAATGTTCACTTGTTGCAGCCATTTATCTTTTTCATTTCAACTCTTATGTACCCACATGTTTCGGGTTTATGTACTTATGTTTGTACTGGAAGGAGAGTTGAAGAGTCATGCGCATGCATTTGTTTTTATGTATGTGTAAGCAGTGAACCTGGTGATGGTTTATCATGAATGATTCATGATTGTAACATGATTGTGTATCATGTTTGTCGACTTGTCATTTTGGGAAGATTGAGATGTTTTCAATGAGTCTCAATTGGTGTCGATGATTGTCTGACGACTATGTGTGTTGATCATGTTTTTCAACTTATGTTTAGTCGATGGTGTTTGTTGGCTTGTAAGTTGATTTTGAGTACACCAAGATGCATGAAACCACCATGTGCTTTGATGAAGTACAAGATGCGACAATTTGTTTGAAGAACAAAAGATTTTGTTGGTATCATTTTCAGTCTTGTATAATTTGTTTTCAAGATTGATGGTTTTCTTGGCTTGTGACAAGATGTTGCAGGAAAGTTTTTGCAGCCATTGGAGAGCTAATTTTGTTGACGTTAAAGAGTTCGCAAGAGGGACTTGATTCTCAGTGGGAAGGTTGGCAGTCTTCCAAGCACAGAGAGAATAGTGGGCCAGCAACAACCAGAGAACAGTGGTTGAAGGATATAGCCAGTTGCAGTGCAAGGCATGTCAAAGTATCCAGGTGATTGTCGAAAAGACTTTTCAAGTAGAATCAGTTGATAGAACTTGAAAGCAGATAGATGATAATAAGCTTTTGTGGGTCCAAAAGCCTTTCAGTGGGAAGGTGTGATCAAAATCTGGACCAGGTGTCAAAATTTAGCTCAAAAACCAATGTTCTTGAAATTGCCTCAAAATGAACAGGAGCATATCCCTCGTCATCACGAACCCAATGCAACTCGTTTCATCTCAAACGGACGTCGGAAGCGAGAGATATCGCGATCTGTCTGAATCGTCAAACAGGTAAAAAAATGGACGCTGACTGTGCAGTCCGTACAGTCAGTACGGATGCTGACGTGGCATGACCGTATGCTGACTTGGCAGAGGTGATGTGGCAATCATTTATTGACTGAAAATTGGTCAAATTGGGAGGCGACACGTGGCATTGTTTGGTCAAGTGATTGGGTGCCACGTGGCCCAGTCGTGGGCTGCCACGTGGCACCCCGGTATTTGCTGTTGTTTTATTTGTCAAAATGCAATGGAGTCCATGGGGATCGAACCCCGGACCTCCCCACTGGCCAAGCTTTAACAAAGTCCGACCAACCAATGTTCCACACTATGGTTCTTAACAACCATACATTTTCATATATATTTAAATTTGAATATAGTTGTAAACGACGGGGGGTCAGGCCGGGGCTAGCCCCGACCCACGGTTCTATGCTTTTATATATGACCATGCTCTCCGATTAAATGGGCGTGGGGATTTAAATGTGTAGCCCATGGTTATATTGCATTTGACATATGACCATTGTATAGAACGGGCACACGTTTTTGGGTTTTAAAATGTGGTTTTAAACGGTTGAAACGACCTGCCATGTGTTGCGGTTCTATTTGTTTATTGAAACAGAGCCCTTTTTCAAATGCGCGAGGTCGTATGACCACATGTGCCCAGGTGCTAGGTGGTTAGGGGCTGGCGCGCCCTTAACTGTTCGACAGTTTGCACCATTTTTCAGTTATGCGTCGGTGCTGGGTTTAAACATGAATTTGGAGCGTGTTCTTGGTTCAAGCACACAGAGGTGCGTTTTGGCGAACCAGAGCCAACAAGCTTGAAGGAAGAGAATGGCAGGAGGCCTATCTTTCTCATTTTTTGGCCGATTGAGGTGCCGTAAAAGCCAAGCTAGGGGTTTTTGGATGTCCTGAATCCATTGACACTGTTATCAAGGCCATTTGAAGACTTCTTTTGTAGGTTTTTAGCCATTGAAGTTTCAGGAAGCTCTAGGGAGCTTGAAGCCCTCATTGATTGAGGACATGTTTTGGTGAGCCTATGTATTTTTTCTGTGAATGAATAATCATTTTTGGCTAATTGTTATGCTATGAAAACATTGGGACAGGTTTCAGAGGCTTTTGAGGACTTTTACAGGTGTTTTTGCCAAAGAGAAGCTCAAGGAAGCTTATGGCCACATGTAGAAGAGGTCATGCCCGGATGAGCCATGATCCGTTTTCAGAGTTTTATTAGTCATTTTTGGGGTTTTTATGTGTTCTGATCCCAATGGTATAGTCTATTTTTCCATTGGAGTTGAGCAGTATCTTGTAAAAGAACTTTTGACAAATTAATCCCAGAGAGCCAAGTCCATTAATGGAGGCTCAAGGAGATGTAGCCCGGAGGGGGGGTGAACTCCTTTATCATGTTGTTGTTGTTGTGAGTTTGATGGTTTATTTGCTGCAAGTTATGTTTCTATGTATTTATTGAAAGTACATATTTAACCATTTAAAAGAACATATCCTCACACATAAGCATTTACAAGAAGATACATAAATTTGGCATATAAACTATTTTGCATATTTTAACACATGAAGAAAGGTCCTGTAAAGTTTATTTTAATGAAGTAGAGGGTGATTGCATAGCATAAAAAGTCAGCCTTCTATTTTTAGATCAATAATCTACAACCAAGTAACTATGGGATAAGTTGGGGAATTTGTATCAATCAAAGTCCCTAGTAAACAAGATGTTTCTTCGAAAGAAGTTGTATCATCTTAGGATGGAAGATGGAGATTCTATGACAGAACATCCAAATGCCTTTAATACTCTGGTAATTCAACTTGTCTCTGTTAATATTACGATTGTAGAAGAAGATAAGCGTATTACTTTGTTATGTTCTTTCCCAGACTCTTGGGATAATCTGGTTGTAGCAATTGGTAGTACCACTCAATATACATTGAAGTATGAGGATGTAGTTTCATCCTTGTTATCTGAAGATATGAGGTAGAAAATCATGGATAGTCATATCACAGATCCTTTAGTTGTAAGAATTCGTACCCAAGACAGGAATCCTGGTAAGCCTTCGGGGGGGAGACCTAAATCTACAGGTAGATCTAAGTCTCCAAGAAAATCTTTGAGGAAATGTTGGAAGTGTGGTAAAACAGGGCATTATAAGAAAGATTGCGAGTCTAAGAAAGTTGAAAAACCAAAGGGATCTGATAGTACCTCTTCCACAGAGGCGAAAACCTCCACTGAAGAAGGAGGTGACGTTTACTTGGAATCTACAACTACACATGCAAATCATGATGTATGGTTGATCGACTCAGGTGCATCATACCTTATGACTCCTCACAGAGAGTGGTTCTCTGAATATGAAAAATACGATGGTGGTGATGTATTCCTAGGAGATGACTCAATAGCCAAAATCTTGGGACGTGGAAGGGTTATGTTGCTGCTAAAAGATGGAAGGATTAGAACTCTCCCTGGGGTTCTGCACATTCCAAAACTAGCCAGGAGCCTAATATCTGTAAGCAAGTTGGATGATGCAGGAGTGAAAACTGTATTTGAAAAGAACACTTGCAAGATGGTACGAGGAGCAATGGCATTGATGAGGGGAGTTTGGTGTGGAAATCTATACAAGTTGTTGGAGAGAACTTATACTAATGGGTGTAACAGTTCTGTTTTCCTTAAGAATACAAATAAAGAAGACAAGACCAATACCTTCCTTGAAAAGAAGACCATGGTGTGGCATCAAAGACTGGGGCATATTGGAGAAAAGGGCCTTCGAACACTACACAGTAAAGGCATGGTTTAAGGTATGTCTAATTGCACTTTGGATTTTGATTTTTGTGAACATTTCATATATGGTAAACATAATCGAGTAAGATTCCCATCTGGTGCTACAAGATCAAAGGGGATCTTAGAGTTGACACACAGTGATGTGTTTGGACCTGTTCTTGTTCCATCCCTAGGTAAATCTGTGTATTATATTTCATTCATAGATGCTTTTTCAAGGAACACATGGATTTATTTTCTTAGAAAGAAATCTGAGGTATTTGATAAATTTAAAGAGTTTAAGACTCTGGTAGAAAATTAGACAGAGAAGAAAATAAAGGTATTGAGAACAAATAATGGTGGAGAATTATGCGGAAATGAATTTGAAGAATTCTGTAAGAAGTGTGGTATAGAAAGGCATAAGACTACTCCATACACTCTTCAATAGAATGGAGTTGCAAAAAGGATGAACATGACACTGATGGAAAAAGAAAGGAGCATGCTCAACAGTGCCGGGTTAGGACAATAATTCTGGGTAGAGGCGGTGGGTACAACATGTTACCCAGTCAATCGATCGCCTTCATCAACGTTGGATGATAAAACTCCACACGAGGTATGGTATGGAAATAAACCCTCTCTTTAACATCTTAGAGTGTTTGGTTGTGATTCTTATGTTCACGTTCCAAAGGAAAATAGGAGTAAGCTGGATAAAAAGGGTGAAAAATGTATCTTTATTGGTTATAAAGATGGTGTGAAAGGTTATAAACTTTGGAACCCAGAAACCTTGAAGACTGTTTACAGTCAATATGTTGTGTTCAGAGAGGTAAGAGATGTTTCCAAACAAGAATTCCTACCAACGCAAGACGAACCTGAGAAAATAGAGCTTTAGTTGGATCATGCAAAATATGAATCATCTGAAGAAGAGGAAGTGGAAGAAGAAGAAGAAGAAGAAGAAGAAGAAGAAGAACCTCATACCTAGTATTGAGGAGATCAATGAGAGATAAAAGGAAACCAACAAGGTATAGTCCCCCTGATTTCCATTCTAATTTTTCTTTATCTATTACTGATGATGATCCCAGAACTGTCAGGGAAGAAGTGAATTTAGAGGATAGTAAACTCTGGAAGAAGGCCATGGTTGAAGAAATGGATGCCTTGGATAAGACTGAGGCATGGGATATAGTTGAGTTGCCAGCTGGAAGAAAATCTGCTGGTAGCAAATGGTTTTTTAAGAAGAAGTTTAATGCACAAGGTAAAGTGGATAAATACAAAGCTCGGTTAGTAGCAAAAGGTTATTCCCAGGTAGAGGGAATTGACTTTGGTGAGATTTTTTCTCCTATTGCCAAGTTAAATTCTATTAGATTTCTTTTGTCTATTGCTACTGCTTTTGATCTTGAAGTGGAACAGATGAATGTGAAGAAAACATTTCTACATGGGGATCTGGAAGAAGAAATCTACATGAAGCAGCCAGGAGGATTTGTAGTGAAGGGAAAGAAAGAGTTGGTCTATAAGCTAAAGAAGTCACTATATGATCTGAAGCAATCACCTAGGATGTGGTACCAAAATTTTGACACATACATCCTTGGATTGGGATTTGTAAGAAGCAGGGATGATCACTGTGTATATTCCAAGCAGGTTGGTAATCAATTCATTTATGTAGTGTTTTATGTTGATGAGATGTTGTTGGTAGGAAATAACATGGATGTTATCAAGGAGGTTAAATTGAAGCTATCCTCCAATATTGACATGAAGGATCTCAGTGCTGCTAACTTCATTATGGGAATGGAGATTCAAAGAGATCGTGCAAACAACAAACTCTGGTTGAATCAGAGAAAATATGTTGAGACGATATTGCAGAGGTTTAATATGCATGGAAGTAAACCGGTCAAGGTTCCTATTCATATAGGTGTAAAGTTATCTGCAGATCAGTGTCCCAAGATACATGAAGAAGAAGAGGACATGTCCCATGTTCCATATGCCAGTGTAGTTGGAAGTTTGATGTATGCAATGGTCTGTACTAGATCGAACATTGCACATGTAGTGGGATTTTTGATCAGGTATATGTCAAAACCAAGGAAAGAGCATTGGACAATAGTAAAGAGGGTCTTTAGGGCTCTTCATGGCACTACCAGTTATGGATTGTGCTACCAAGGAAGACTAAGATTGGACAGAGTGCTGGAAATACATGGCTTTGTTGATGCAGACTGGGCTGCAGATATGGATCTCAGAAGATCTAAAAGTGGGTATGTGTTTAACATATTTGGAGGAGCAATCAGTTGGATGAGAAAAAGACAGGATGTAGTGGTACTCGCAACTACATAAGCTGAATACATGGTAGCCACTCATGAAAGCAAGGAATGGTTACAAAGATTGTGTTCAGGTATTGGGTTGGTACAACAAGCAGTGAAATTAGATTGTGACAGTCAGATTGCAATTTTCCTGGCAAAGAACCCAACTTATCATTCAAAGACAAATCATATTGATGTTCAATATCACTTTGTGAGAGCCATGGTTGAGGAAAAGAAGGTGTTGCTGGAAAAGGTTGACACTTTGAAGAATGTTGTAGATTCATTGACAAAGTTTGTGAGCATAGAAAAGTTCTCCCGGTGTAGAGCAACAATGGGCATTGATGCCCTGTATTGTTGACTATATAATCCACTGGACCCTTGGATGCAAAGAAAACAACAAGTGGGAGAATTTTGGGTATGTGTTATATTCTTTGCATGTGTGTGTGTGGGCGTGTCAGATATGACAACTGCGTCTGATGATCCCTCTAGTAGCGCTCTTTGTGTCGTGTGCACTAGGCGATTTCCTAGGGGGGTCCCAGGGGGGGTAGGTATTCCCCCCCTGGTTACGCGCAACGTTCAGCAACAGGCGATATCCATGGGCAGTGCCCCAATTTTTTTTTGAGCGATTTTTGCTATTTTTAGCAGTTTTCTAAATTAATCCCGTATTAAGGGATTAGGGTTTTGGTATCTAAAAAATACCTAAAAACATTGTATATATTGTATGGTGAATGGTGAAATTCTATATAATGAATATAAGAAAGGTTTTCCCGGTTGAGGGTTTCCGGTATAAAATCTCTGTGTACTCTGTGTATGAGCCATTGATTATATTCTGTTTTTCTTAAGAATCTATATGCATTGTTTTACTTCACAGGTTTAAAACTTACTTGTTGTTGGTTATTACGTTATCTACTCTAATCTTAATTTAATGTCGTAAGTTTACCTAGTTTCATATTTAAACAAGCTTCCAACAAAATCCCTCTAAAACTATTGGCCCTCCTGGTAAACTAGAAGGAAACGTAGCGTACAAGATGTATTGCACAATCTCACCCA
Organism: Picea engelmannii; assembly: GCA_009831015.1. Classification (NCBI taxonomy): domain Eukaryota; kingdom Viridiplantae; phylum Streptophyta; class Pinopsida; order Pinales; family Pinaceae; genus Picea; species Picea engelmannii. Next base: position 603,113 of record ML789504.1, on the reverse strand, counting down.
AGATATCCTTATGGGTGGCTGCAATGCTTAGATGCTTGTAGCCTAGGAACGAATGGGGATCTGCGATTAGCCTCGATGCCCTTTTATCATTCACTAGTTCATACATCTAGATTCCTTACACTGTCATTCTTACTCATGCATGAAAAATATCAGATATAACTAATTCCTTTGTTCATTATCTAACATCTAATCATCAACATCAAATAAGATACATAACATTCAGTCACACAACGTAGGGTCTATCGTGGTTCACCCCTCCTGGGCTACATCCACAAATATTTGGCTATTCTTCTCTTTTATTATCTTTGATTCCAACCTATAGTGCCATGTGCATTACAACTCTTCCTCAATACAGGTCCATATCTTACAATGAGGTGGACTAGATCGCACCAGGCTACTTAGTCTGTGATCTAACCCTCAAGATCTACCTTAATCCCTCTTCCCAGCTCAACAACTTACAATATTAGATCAGACTTACAACAACAACTACTAATAATGTTCGAACACGCTAGTATCCGACCAACTCCGAACCAACCCCTTACCTAGACCTCCTAGGTACCTATTTATACATATTTTCAGCTTACCAAATGTTACATTCTCTTACCAAAACCCTAACCCTATCCTGGCTAGGTCTTCTTGCATGTGTGCCTCACATTCCTTCCTCTTCTGCATGCACATATGTTTTACACGTGTTGATCCTTCTACATGCACATTCGCCTCCCACGTTGTGCATGTTATCGCACAATTTGTACTTTCCCAAAGCCAAAGGAAAGTGGGTGCTAAATTGGCTTAACAAGGAGGATGTCCTATCACTATCACCTAAACAAGACACCTATTTATATTTAGGAGCAGTTCCCCAGAGGAGATGTCCCCAGTGACTTGGGGTTTTGAGAAGGCTAAGACAAAAGTATCAAGAAAGTCCCACCCCTCTCTTAGGTTAGTCTGATCAAAAGGTCTAAAGGTTTTAATGAGATGAAGCAAAGTAATATTTAAGTGTACCTGCCCAGAACAAGACAACAAGAAAAAATACTATTTGAAAGTACCATATGATGTTAGTGCTTCATAAAACCATGGACTTTTGATAAAAATAACAAGCTGATATAAAAGCTGAAGCAACATAAGTAATTATAATAGCAATATACATATAGCAATAGCTTCACAATTATGCCTCAATAAAGCTTAAAAAATGACCAGAAATGATAACATAAACTTGATAAAGTGATAGTAATTGTCAGAAGCAATGATGGCAATGTATAATCAACTTTAAAAATTTCTTTTAAGATGAATTTGTTGCTGTTATAAATAGCTATAGAAATATTTTTCAACAACAACAAATTAGTTAGTAGGTTAGTCTAATCTAAAGTTAGAAATAGTTAGTAAAGGTCTTAAGGTAGATGGTTTAAGAGTCGTTTTAGTCAATCAATCACTTTCAAGGTATGAACTAGTGCCTTTTAGGGTAAATGGAGTCAATGTTGCAGCAACAATTCTTAGAGGGAAAAACAAATGATAATAGATGGGCTAATGGAAAAGGGAAGATGATTGAGGTGTTAGTAACCTAAGGCCTCAATATCTAAAACCCTAGAAGGAAAAGATGCTAGGAAGTAGGTAACCCTAGGCCCTAGCTATTTCCTTCTTCTTTAGATCAAACTTGAAATAAATGTATGAAGCTTAATGAAGCAATGATACTAGAGTGCTACTAAGGTAGGGCTCTAGTATATCCTTCAAGGTAGGTGTTCTCTAGAAAAATAAAGTAGGTGAAGAGTTATAAATAAAAGGACAATGACATGTGGTTTTCTCCTAGGGTTTCAAACTAGCAATTTCATAATCTTAGAAATGAACAAGTAAATGCACCATAACCATTCAAAATAAAGAAGGATTTCAGATTTCTACTTACTTCATCAAGAATACTCTAGCCACAAACCCTAGTTGAAGACTTTTCACCATGAAAATGCAAAAATACACCAAAAGAAACCTCCTCCAAGAGTTGCACACCACTTAATTTCAGCCAATAAGTCTTAAAAGAGGCCGAATTTCAGACCTCACACTTGTGTGAGTGAAATATGATCTGAAAAAATGAGAGTCTTAACTCTCTATTTATACAATACGAATGACCTTTAATTACATTTAGGGTAAAAAAAGGCCGACATGGCCAGTTTAGAGAAAAAATCCAGTTTTACATAAAATTAACAATAAAAACCCTAATTTTGTCTTTTAGGGATGACATCATGCCCCTCCTAGGGTGAAATTAGGCCCATTATTGGAACACTAGGCCTCCAAAGTGAAACGTTTGGCCTGAAAAGGACTCAGGAGCTATCACACATGCTAACCAAGCCGTACTCATGCCAAAACCCTAACTGGATGATGTCAAGGCTCCATATGATGACGTCAGGGTCCTTCTAGGGTCAATGTCATGGTGGGAGGGCACGACCCCCCTAGGTTCATGTCTGCCAAAGTGTCTTTGGTGGAACATCCTCCCTTTTCTCTGGTGCAAGCCTCTGGTATCCGTCTGCCCCTGGTTGGGGTCACAACATCCGTCTGGTGGGATTTTATCCCCATGGAGGCTCGAACTAATCGTCTCCCCATATGTACCTGTCTGTCGGGCATGGTCCTACAACAAAAAAAGTATGCCCTCCATGGGATCATAAGTCACATGGATCATAGCGATGTAAATCACATCTAATAATCAAGTTAACCAAAAATGTGCATAAAACCCCCCTTCACCCAGACAAATGCTCAAAGATGTTATGCTATTTAATAAGCTAGGTTTGGAGAGGGTATCAAGATGTCCTATTGGGATAATCCTCCTCAGGTGTGGGGTGTTTCCAGGTGAAGACCAATCTAGGTCATGTAAATACATGAGATGGTGTAGGGGATGTTTGGGCAAGGGGTGTAGTGATAACAAGAAAATGTGGGTCTTACCTATGGATGCATATGTAGAGGGCGAGCTGCACCTTGTCATGGATGCCATTGTTTCCTAGACCATTCAATGCCTTTTTTATCTTTGTTTTATTTCTTTTTATTTCAAGAGAATAGTTGGAGGACACTATCCTGGCTTGGTGACCAGTGGTGACAGTGTTGCCCACAAGCATTTCATGGAAATGAGAAGGCTGGATTGTGATGAGACCCCCTTTCTTCTGGCTATGCCACCAAGAGACACTACCCTGGTTTGGTGACCAGATGAATATTAGTGTCATACCGCTACATGCCAATGGACCCAATAATCCGACTCACGATGAGACCTCCTATCCACCAACTAGGCATTGAGTTTTATTTTATTTTATGGGTCCCCTTTTCTTGCTGAGAATCCCTTTATTTCTTCCTTGGGAATCCCTGGGTGAAGCATCTCAAGGTTTCATCTTTTATTTTAACTTTTTCTAGCTACTTTTACCGTCTGGGCCTTTAGCTCCTTCTTCCCACAAGGCAAGGTACAACCCTTACTAGCTTGGAAAACCCAATGCCCAAATCAATGTAGGGGATAGATGAGAGGGATAATGATGAAAAGTGGTAAGTATGGAAGGAATGGATGATGAAATTTCATAGACCCACCTAGTGGAAACTCATCCCTAAGGTAACCAACTTACCAGGGCACTCTGTCATCCCCCCAGGTATGGACAAGTCAAAGGGAATAATTTCCAAGAAAACCTCATGAAATGAAAGTGAATTCAATGCACATATTCATTTTTTTTGAGAATCAGAGTGACACATACCATGATACCCAAACTTATTACCTCATGGAGCAATACCAACCACTACTTCAGAACCAGACTGATGGGATGGATGCTGCTACTATTGATAGATGGGAGGCTCTGAAGAAAATATGGGCCCTCCAGTGTCAATCTCAAGTCATTTTGTTCTTAGTACTCCATGTCTAGGACCTGTGGGCCTCGAGACATAATATCCTTAGTTATCCCTAGGATACGGGATAACAATGCCTTTCCCTCAAAGCTGGCCTATGCCCAACAAACCCCCAACACTGACATCCTGACTCGTCTTGAGTCACTACCTAAGTCCTGTGTCTGCCAATGATTGTTCCAGTGCTTCGTACATGTCTACTATCTGTTGGAACTGCTCCTGAGACTGTTTTCTATTTGGTGTCATGGCTTCGACCACCTGCGCAGTGACTGGCGGTCTTAAGATCTCGCCCCCCTCCAAGCTTGTCTGTTCGAGGCATGATTTTTCTACGTCAATTTCCATGACCAAATGTTCTTCCTTTTCCTGTAGGGGCTCCAACTGAGCCTACTGTTGATTTTATGTGCATGGACCTCTTTTTATTTTTCCTGAAGGTTCTTCATTTCTGCGGCCATCTTAATATTCTCTGGTAGTGACATTGTCCTCTGTCGTTGCTTGACACATGCCATTGTTGCATGCAATTTATCTTCCTTTCCTTACATCTCTTGTAGGCTCCCATATTCTAATAGTTGGGTCCATAGCTGGCCGCTCTTCTCCAACAATTTTTCCACCCTATGTATGTTCTGCGTGATGTTTTCTGCAGTGGCTGTCGTGACTTTCTCTCTTTGCACTCGGACTACTTGGGGAGTCTTAGGTACCGCGCACTCCTCCAGTTCATTGATCTTCTCTTTATATTGTTGTAGAGTCTACACTATCTTTGTTATCTTCTCCTTCGAAGATGTTTCCTATGATCCCATGTCATCTGAGATAGCTTGAAAGAATGCGTCTATCTGGGTCTCCATCTGGTCCACTTTTTGCTGCGCTATCTCTTTCCTCTTCCCCTCCTAGATGATGGCTTCCTTCAATACCATATTTTCTTCCTGAACTATTTGTAGATTTGTCGCGTCAGACCTTGCTCTAGACTGAATCTCCTGTGCGATGCTAACCTATAAATTATACAATGACTTTGTTGGTATCTTAGGCATCTCCAAGTCTAACGTTTCAATATCCTTCACGAGCTTATACGTTGTTTCCTCATCGATGAAAAAATATATGGTGTTATGATAAAGTTATCACTCCCCTGTACTATGATTTGTACTGTTTGTCCGACATGTGCTCCTTCTCTTACTGGCACCAGTTTTTCCTTTTGTTGTTGTTCCTCCTTGATACTGAACTGTTCTAGCGCGGTTTTTACCTCCTGTACCTGTTCCAAAATTGAAGCTCGATAGTTTTCTGCATTTTCCCAAACTTTCGACAATCGATATTCTACTGTTGTGGCTATCAACTCTACGTCATATGCTGTCAATGACATTTCCATTTATTTCCTATGGGCCTTTGCTTTCTTCCTGGCGCCACTTACTTGCTCCGCTATTCTCTTTCTTTGGGTGTCTGGCTATTCAGATGCTAAGGGAATCTGTGTATCCATGCCGATATCCTACTCAACTTCTTCATTCATGATTACATCTTGTGCCTCTGTTTTCACTTCCTCTGCACTCACCTATCCTATCAGTCCTCCCAGTGCCTGCTCTGTAGCCTATGGACCCTGTGTAGGACCACACTATGAATTCTTTTATGTCCTAGTATTATTTTGAATGGAGCTTCTTGCCCCCACAATACCTATTGCTGTTTTATTTTGCTGGCTAACACTATTCTTGCCAATCTGCTGCATGGGGATTGTGCTACCCTGTGTCTGGACTTGTAGTGGTGGATTTTCTCTTGGAATCTCTGGTAATTTCCACTCCTCAGGCCACTCTTGGACCTCCATGTAGATGTCCTACATTGTCACATAGTACTTCAGTTGCAACCACTCCTTGGTTGGGTCCTCCTTTTCCTGTAGCCATATGTTGTGACGTAATGCACATAAATTTTCTATCTTTCCATACTCCTGGACAGTTTCTGGTGAGATCCTCCATGTATCTTCCATGCTATTTTGAATCTTTGTTAAGTACTCTGCGAATATGTCATTCTTGACTTTATTTACCTTGGTATCTACTGTGCTTCACAACGATGTGTAGCACGCTTCACCACATTTTCCTATCCTTGTCAGGTGTTAACTCCCAAAATGAAACCGTCCTTTTGGCCGAGTTTGGGTGGATATCATAGCTTTCAGTAGTAGCTTCAAGTCATTTTCGAGTTTTTTCAGTTCAGAAAATTTTTGGTTTTTGTGGTGGGTCTTAGGAAATAATCGAAAATAAAGTCTTCCATTTCAAAAAATGAYTGTTTKCTTTCAACAGCTAAGCGCATCGCTTCACCAGTTCAAAACGCTGTGGAAAGTGACAAGGCACGAAAAKCCTGACAGACGACCCACACGTGGCACGCCGTGGAGAGTACCTGCTTTCGCGCCAAGGAACGATTTTAAAAAAAAAAGGGGATATGGTACGTTATTTTGCTTTCCGCGGCTAACACGAACTTCCTATCAAATGCCGAGCTGTGGAAAGGGTTCACTTCCCACAGCTAGCCGAGTTTTCCGAGAAGACCGTATGCTGATGAAAGTGGCAAGCGAGCCTGATGGTAAGAAAGTTCTTCAAACATCATAGCTGCGTGAAGCACGATAACGTGCTCATTACCCACGCACGCACGAAGTTATGATATGATCATCCCCACGTCACAACGAGATCCCACGCTTGCGCTGGAGGGTGCAAACCATCATGGCAGTTTAAGTTTGTATCACTGGATATGACAGGGATTTGAAATCTT
>ML789504.1:538027-565093 GCA_009831015.1 Picea engelmannii | reverse complement strand
GGGGGGGGTGTGAATTGATATGAGCACTTTTACCACTTTTTAACCACAATATATATATCAAATTTATCAATAGTATATCAGATATCATCAGTATATCATGAGCATATAAACATAAGAGCATCACATCAAATACACAGTACACCAGAATTTACGTGGAAACCTAAATGGGAGAAAACCACATAATCATTTCTTATATATCAAATAATACATTCATTGGAAGCACCAACTTCCCAATTCTCCAGCTGCAACTGGAAGGAGGATACAATCCCCTATTTATAGGCTCCAACCTGAAGGAATATAAAACTCCCTGAATTCTCTAGCTCCAACGAGAAGGAGGATATAATCCCTTGATTCTCAGGCTCCAACCTAAATGAAGCTTGTTACGAGGAAAATCTCTCTATGGCTAGGGTAAACCACAACATACAGAAATGACTGCAGAAATCAACTCTATTCTCAAGTATTCTATATAAACAAATATGCTAGCAAGACAAGATAAAAGGCCTACCTTGTCTAGACGTTCAATGAAGTCCATTGTTGAGCACTTGACCCAAAGAAATATGCCTGCAACTAGTCCTCAACAACCAAGAAAAGCAAGCATATGGTGATAATATATTATTTTATCACATTCAATAGCATAATCCATTAATATACATAACAAATATTCCCATGGAATAATAATTCAAATATTTTCAAGATATCAATTGGATGGGAAAATAGTATTTCTATTAATATATGATCAATATAAGTGGAAAAGTTACAAACTTCTGTGTCGGCACGATTCGGAACCGAGAAACTAAGTTCCTTCTAGCTGGGCCTCCACCACTTCAATCCTCCACCAAAGGCAAGCTCATAGAAGAGAGACAATGAAGTTCTCAATCAATAAGGGAAGGGCTTGGGGGCTGAACATTGTGTTCAGACTTAAAGGACAAAGGGATGCAGACTCAATATGAAGTGAATAATTTATCTAGAGTAACTTTGCTCTCAAAGTTGAATTCTTTCTCCTCTTTTTCATAGCTCATAATTGTCCCATTTATAGCCTTCAAATGGAACTGAAGGGTCGAGTCAGAACATTTCCAGTATATGGAAGGCCAAGGATCATAGATCTCCTATCGTGACATGGAAACCCGACACCATTTTTCATTTTTGAGCAAAAATCCCGATGTAAACAGGCTGTAGTGGTGCAACCTACATATACACATGCTGTATAGTAGGGAAGGTGCGTGCATGTGGAAAAAATTGTATTTTTTAGCTCTCGAATTTGCAAAAAGGGATGAAAAGTATGCATAGGGAAATGGAAAACGGCCCTCTGTGCAAGATTGCATAGGGTGAGGAAAATCTTTCTATAAAGGATGCCCCCTAATGTGTGAGGTCACAGGAGTATATGCGATGGCCGAAATACATTATAAAAACCTAGAAGTGGATTGATGGGGAACCAGTTGGAAGAACTAGTTTTTCATTACATTCTACATTGACTTTGAATACATGGATACCAGTTTGAATTACACTATAGATCCATGGGAAAATATACCAAACAATTGTCCATGACCATGAATAGGAAAATAAAAATACAGTTACATGCCAAAGGCTGTCATAGTCACGAACAAGGCCTAGTAGAACCTGTCTCAAAATCAATCTGAAGATATCTGTATACAATGGAGTACAATATGATCTCCCATGATCACTAAAGTCATATAGGTACTGGTCCAATGAAAAGGAAGCAACAACTTAGGAAATCTCTGGCCACATACTGATGTCTTCAAGTCTTCTACACAATCCGCCAAAGGGGCAAGTCTACATCATGTGAATAAAGGAGTTGAGGTCGAACACAAGGAGACATCGTTTGATTACTGGTCATTGAGGTATACCGTTAACAAACACAAGAAAACCATCGATAATGAAAGTAGGTATCAAGGCACCAAGTACATTCTTACAAGTGTGAATAAAGGAGTCGGGGTTGAACACTTGAATAATCCATCGATCATGAGACATTTATGTATTCCCAACAGTCGATGGAGAGAGAACATACCACTAAGGATTGCAAGCCTCAAGGTACTCATAAGACTCTAGGTCTCGTTTCCATAATAGATGAGCTGAAGTTGATGGAAGGATACCCACTGAAAGGAGAGCATTAAGGCATCTCTCATCATTCAGCATGAGGTACAAAGCAGGAGCTTCATGATTTGGAGGAAATTGGATGAAGAACATGTTCACAAACCAATGACCTTGTGCGTATTTCTCATGTTCCAAGTGCAAGCGATACATAAAAAATACCCTCTGAATAACAACCAATGAGAGAAAATGTTGACAAAGGCAAGGAAACCACCAATAAGGATAATAGCATCCAAGACACTGCACAAATCCTAATGTGTGAATAGATGTCTTACCGTTGAACGCAAGGGAAACCACCCAGTCAATGACCAATGATGAAATGTCGATTGATGGGTTCAAGGTTACCTACCAATGATGAAAGTAGGACTAGGGTGCGTGATAGGACTACAAAATCATGTGATTCTGAGACAAACTGAGGGTATGGCCGACATGCAAAGTCAAAAGTTTCGAGGAATGGCCGACACAGATTGATAGAATTCCTTTGAACAAGAGAATGAGACATATGGAATACTCTGACAACATAGAATAAATGATGAAATCATGAGATGTAGGAGGCATCAATGAAATTCTCCATAGAGACTGGAAGAGTAACCAATCAGTAGAGAAAACTCTCTGTAAGGAGCTCATCTTCGTAAGGCTATGCTAAACCCAAAATTATGATGACAAATGGACTCAATAACTTTGTGATCTATTAAAAGGTGACACAACTGCTACCAATATAATATAATACTCCCTTCCCGTCCACATTTTTTTGTTTTTTCATAGACAAATGAATGCTATGATATAGAGGAGGAAACAAGTGTCACAAGTAAGCAAACCTAGTTCCAGTAGTGGAACATACCTATGCTCAATGCAAGGAGATCCATGCGGGAGATGGACACTCAGGGGAATGTTCCCTCCTGGGTATAGGGTGTCAAATTGTGAAGGATATAAACAAGGCTCTACTTGGTTGAGGATGAAAAACTGTTGAGGCAAACAGTTTATAACGTAAAGCGAGAACTGACTATAGGCTCAATACTACAAGCAAGGGCATGAGATGCAATCACAACTTAACGCCAAAAAATGTCATTTTTCATGATCTTAGTCTACTTGGTGTGAAAAAGGGATAAACTTGTACCAAATAGACATCCTTTCAAATCCAATTTACAAGTGTGAAAGAGACATGTTCACTTGGAAATCTTTTCACTTTTTGAAGACGAGTTGGAAAGGATCTTAAATTAAAATTGGTTGGGAGTCCTCTAGGTATAAGGCAACATGTTTATGAGTGATAAATGAGGCTCAAAATAAATTCATTTATTAGCTATAAGGGACTCCCAGTCCTACGGAAAAAAACTCTGCATGGGCACCAAATGAAGCAGAGGATCTAACTAGGGCACCCATGTTTGGCAAGTCTCTACCACTTGATAATGACACGTCTTATAGCAGATGGAAGGTTCTGTGTCGCAACAAATGGGTTCGTACCTAAGGCATATAAGTGACAGTTATAGGACAATGAAAAAGTGCCTGGTGGAATGGATACCTATCCTATATGCTGGGTAGTAAAAATACCTGCTCGTGGTTACAAATGGTCAACATAACGTTGAAATCTACAAGGCCCCTGGTGAAAAATACAAAAACCAACTCAATCCACTACTGTATTAGTCCATAAGGAAAAAAAATGACTCGAAACTATAGAAAGTGGGTAAAACTGCTATAAATAGTAACAAAACCGAAAATTACTATGTCATTTTGACTTTTTACCCAAATAGTGAAAATTGGACCAAATTACCTCCAATCTTCAATTGGTGATTGCAGGAGCGTCGGGCAATGAAATCAGAAACCATCTGGACCAGGTAATTCCTCTTCTCCTCCTCTTTCTTTCTAGTGGATTAGATTTTTAATTTAGGTTTCAAATTTTGAGTAAATTAGGGCACAAATTGAGTAATTCGATGTACGTGGGATACCATTCATTGGGTCACGTATACGTGAGGTTATATGTGACTGTGTAAAGTACAAGATGAATGTACTCAACCCTATACACGACTGTGAATGATGCATCCCACGTACAAGTTCGTAAACAAAGTTTTCTATGGTTGCTAACTCAAAAATTGACTTTTATCTGATAGGATGATGCTATAATGAAGGGAAAGGGAGCACGAGGAGGTAGATGTTATTGTGGAAAGATATCTTGGGGCCCAAATGGCCTTTAAAATATGCGGCTTGTATAAATTTTGGGCACTCAAAGGGATGAGGGCCCAGGTGAGGTTTCTTGAGATGCTTGTGGATTACTGGGATCTTGACAGTGAGAGATTCAACCTCGATGGACAACCATTGAGGATTGAAGTCAAGGATATATAATTTTTGACTGGGTTATCATGCTGAGGTGAGGTGGTGAACCTCAAAGCCCGAGGAGCTGCGAGCGCAATGAAAATAGAGGAGTACATAGACACTCACTGTGTAGCAGGGACCGATAAGGTCAAGAGTCAACTCCCCATCTGGGTGATAAACAATCTCAACCTCAATATTGTTGTCCTCATGTTGACCAGGATCACAGGATCAACTTCGTTTCACCAGACATCGAGGCCGCTCATGTTCTATTCTGTAGATTTCTTGAGACGTATTGTATATGATTAGTGTACCTCACTACTGGCTAATATGAAGAGCCAGTTGATAGAGTGAAATCAAGGTGATAAGAGGAACTTCATTTTTTCCTCTATCTTGTGCAGCTTTTTCTTCGAGCAGGCTCCAGGTTTGGGACCTAGAGTTGAGATCATTCCGAGAGGACCTCACGATCCAGCCATGGCACGGTGGACCGAGGTAATGAGATGACAGGGGGGAGGTATGGTGCCCACACCCTACACCGATGATTTCTTCTACTGGTGGAGGTGACAGGTCATTGCTCTGGATGACTACCCCTATGCAGGGATCAAATTCATAGGGGACCATGACATGCCACTACCACCAGGGATCACCTACGGGGACATAGGTATGTCAAATGTTTTTAAATATTTCATTTTTTTGTATAGTAAAACAAAAATATTTTTGGATGATGCTTAAGTATTAACTAGACACTTGTGTGATGTAGACGTAGGTCCACGATGACCGAATGGGCTTCCACGACATCATCGAAGGTATTGGGGAGACGAGGCGGCGAGAGGAGAAGCAAAGAAAATCCTTCAAAACATGCAGGGCAACCTGTCTCATTTGACTCATAGGATTCTGATGGTTTAGGTAGAGGATCTGCTGGAGGCCATGCAACAACAAGTGGTTGGTGTGCCCAGAGCTTGGGTGCGACTCTTTCAGAGTCTCGCAAACACCGTAGTTTGTTATCATGACACACATCCGACGCCACAGACGTAGATGTCATGGATCTTGTATTATTAGCAGTATATGTGTATTGAGGGTGTTAGCCCCAATTTTGTATTATAAACATCATATTTTTTGAAATATATATAAAACAAGGATCTTCGGCTTTACTTATATTACAATGTGTACATTGATGAGATGGTTTTCTTTGCTTTAGTTATGTGACAAATGCCAATCTAAAACTAAATTAGCATAAGCATCAGATACATAATTAGAACTCCCAGGTATGTGATAAGTAATAAAATCAAACTGTCATTCTAAAAGACGTACCTGTAGGAGTCGTCAGAGTAAAGTAGGATCACGCACGCGGTAACTTCTGTTCAAATGACATACTACTAACTGGGAATCCAAGTGAACTTCTAAAGAGCGAATACCATGTGAGATAGCATCACGCAAAAGTTCTATAACGACGCTATATTTGGCCACATTATTCATGGATGGCCCTAGGCATACGCCATCTGAAGACACTAGTAGAACCTCGGGTGAGTAAACCACCCAAACGATGGAAGCCATGTTCCGTGTATGATGACTGGCTCCGTCTGTGAATCCTAAGTAGACCGAAGACTTCGTTGACATCTCTCGACCAAGGGAAAACTCAATAAGCAAGATGAAGACAAAAATAAAGGGAAAAAATATATAAACAAAATTACATTAGCATACAAAGAGTCACGCCCAATATTGGGGGCTCAAGAATAATATATTTTCAAGTAGATCCCATTCCCAGGCTCACCCAACATATTCCATTCGTAATATTCTAACTCATAGGCTCCTTTTTTTAAGACACATTGCACAATATAGAGATTGTGCTACATGGGTTTAAACTTTCCCGCCCCCAACGGTTCTTTGGATTGATCATATAAGAGGACCAAGTCACCCTCAATGTACAACCGAGGATAGACAGACTTATCGTACTGGACCTTGACATATCTTTTGTTTGCCTCGATAGCCGTAGAGGCATCTCGGCGTTGCTCGTCAAGACTCTCTAGGTGTACAAGGCATCACTTGAGATCAAAAGTGTTAGGTAGGAGCGCGACTACCAACTTAAGAGAAGGGATCTCACATTCAATAGGTAATATTGACTCCACACCGTGTACTAACTGGAAAGGGGAAAATATAGTGGCATTCTTGACCAAGGTTCGGTATGCCTAGAGTGCGGGATATAGCATAATGTGTCAGTTAGACTTACTCTGGCTGACAATTTTCTGCAAAATGGTCCTGAGAGACTTGTTGATGGCCTTTACCTGTCCATTTTCCTAGGGGTAGTAAGGGGAAGAATGAACATGCTTAAAACCCAGCTTGGATGCTATCTCTTCCATCATTTCATTCTGAAAGTGACTACCATGATCAGTGACAATCTCACTCGGGATACCGAACCGGGCGATAATTTGATGGAATACGAAGAAGGCAGAAGTCTTCCTGTCAGATTTAACTGTAAGCATGGATTCATCCCACTTAGTAAAGTATTTGAAGGCCAAGATAATGTGTTGATTCCCCCCAGTGAAAGTTGGGTTGCAATCCATGAAGTCCACCTCCCACTTGGTGAAGGGACTGATGGTAATGACTGGGTGAATAGGGGTTGAATGCAAGCACATTTTCCGAGTGAACACCTGGTAGGGTGACACTTCTTAACCACTTCAACACAATTTTTAAAGATATATGGACATAAATAACTGGCTCGCAAAATTTTCTGGGTTGTCGCAAGCCCGGATAGATGACCACCACAAGCCCCACTATGGCAATCGTTAGAACTGACTCAGCTTCTTCGTGAGTTGAAAAACGACGCATGATATTGTCTATTCCTCAGTGATACAAAGTGTCGCCGATGATAGTGTAATTTTTAGCTTGTATCATACACGCCGTCGGTCATCTCGCGAGAGATGCTGAGGGAACTTCAAGGTTTGAAGATAGAGAATGATGTCTCCATACCAGGGGTTGGACGATGAGACAAGGAAAATGTGTTCATCTGCAAATAAATCAACGTGGATAAAATCCTCATCTAATCGTGGAAAGTTGGATATTAACTCCGCGAAGACTAGTGATTTCTTGGATTTCGTGGAAGCGAAATCGAGATCAAATTATTGTAAAATGATGATAAATTTATTATATTTTCCCCTTATGATACTCTTGGTAAGGACGTGTTGAAATGGATTGACATTGGCAACCACAATAGTCTTTAAAATCAATATATAATGGCATAAATGTTGGACTGTGTGACCGACAACCAAAGCTAGCTTTTCAACGTGAGAATAATTGAGCTCAGAACCGACTAAGTTTCGACTAAGATAGTAGATGATGTGCTCATGGAGCTCATCATCCTCCTGAACCAAAACCATACCAATCATCTCCTCGGAAATGGTGACATAAATCAAGTAATCCCTACTATAGTCAGGAGACTTCAACATAGGCGTCGATACCAAGGCTTTATTCAAAGCATCAAAGGACTCCTAGGATCGCTCATCTAAGATAAAAGGGGTGTGCTTCTTCAAAATACACATAAAACCCTTAGTGATATTGGCATAGTTTACTATAAACCGACGTAAAAAGTTATCTTTCCCCTATTCGAATAGTGTGCAGGGGAGGAAATCAAAGTATTGCCTCAACCTTTAACGTATCTACCATGATCCCGATCTCAGAAACTAGAAATCCCAAAAGATGACCAAACATAATGCAAAATATGCACTTATGAGGGTTCAACCAGATTCTATAGTAACGACATCTTTCAAAAACTAACCGAAGGTGCGTAGAGTGATCCTCTCTCTTACGAGAGTGAGCAACAAGATCGTCAAGGTAAGCTTCGACTATATGCTTAAGATCGTGGAATGTGAAGGTAATAACACGTTGGAAGGTTTCTCTAACGTTTTTAAGGCCGAAAGGAATTTTCCGGTATGAAAAAGTACCCCAAGGAAAAATAAATGTCATGTTGTGTTGATCCTCGGGTTTAATTTGAATTTGGTTATACCCTGAAAATCCTTCCATGAAAGAAAACACTTCGCTTCCCGCACACTCGTCGAGAATCTGATCGATGAAAAGTGTCGAGAAGTTATCTTTAGCACAGGATTTGTTTAGGTCATGGAAGTCCATGCATACACGGATGGTTCATTGCTTCTTATTCATAGGAACAAGATTGGATACCCATTCATTCGAAGGAACCAGATAGATAAAGCCAACATTAAGTAGCTTCTCTACCTTTGCCTTAATAGCAGGGGCCTTCCAGGGATTGACAACTCTAAGATATTTTCGAATAGGTTTAGCATCCAGATAAGTTCTAATCTCATGCTCGACAATACGAGGGTTAATTCCTGACATCTCTTCATATGACCAAGAAAATACATCTCAAAATTGCTTGAAGAGTTCGGTGTAGATCAGGGTTTCTTCTGGCGAACAATCCACACTGATATGTACGTTTTCAATCTTTCCACAAGTACGAGAGATATCGATCGTGACGGTAGGAGAGATACTTGCCATGTTTCCTTCGACATAAATTCCATGCATATCAAGTGGAACTACGACGTGACCGACTCTCTCACTCAAAGTAGATCGAAAGTCATCTTGTTCGATTATTTCAAGTTCTAGGAGAAAATAAGAGCGATGATGCATATCATCCCAAGGTTTTTCAGAATGATTCATGGCTTCAATGATAGATTCATCCAAGGGAAAATTATCATCAAGGAAGTCATGTGAACAAGACAACGAAGTGGCCCACACAGGCTTAAGAATAGGATCCTCCTTGTCCATCGGCGAGGTAACATGATTGGGATCAGTGGAAGAGTCAAGAACAAGTTGATTCACAATCTCCGCTGCCGATAGTGGCATGGCCATTCCAGCATGTGACTGACCTTCATAATACAAAGTCAAGGAAGGTAGGGTCCAAGGATCATTAAAATAGGAAGTGTGGAAAGGAACATACTTCTCTGATGATATAGGCCTACTATACATGGCGTAAACATGGTGAATCGGTGCCATGAAGTTGAAGGTACCCATATGGGATGAATACATTCTGACACTGATATTCTCAGTTGCCGACTGATAATTGTTGACCACGGGGATCGACGGTCCAACTGATTCATTGGGGCTATCATACACAAAGGAGAATTGATCAATCGTCACGATATTCCCATCGAGTGGAAAAAAAAGAGTGCAGAAGACGGACGATACGACGAAAGTCATAGCATAAGTCCAATTGCGTCCTAGTAACAAGTTATAATCAAGAGGCGCATAAACTACCTCAACATCCACCTCTACCATCTTCCCACCTAACTAGACCAGAAAGGAAGGAAGAATACCGTGAGGGCAGAATGAACGACCGTCAAAAGCAGTCAACATGGTCAGCGATTGAGAAAGAGTCAGAGAGCCGAGAGATTTCCAACAGATCAATGACATCACACATGTAGAGGCATCTTCATCAAAACCGCATGTTTTATGGTATACTTTGAGTACCCCACATGGATTTGGAATGCCACATGGTAAGGAAAGCGAGGCTTCACATCTGTGATGTCAAACTTGATAAGTTTTGAGCCAATGGGGTGTAGAGATCCTAACATAGATAGCAAGGCATTCTACTACGAAGAACATGTCTAGAGTACCTCTATATCTGACATCGCACAAGGGGTTAGACCAGGTTCTCAACAATAAAGTAATTCTGGGCGGCTCTAGCATTTGGATTATGAGTAGAGCGCTTGAGTACTCCTTTCGGAATATGAGGCGATGGCTCTTTTTTTTTTATCTGTAAAGTCATCTCTAGAGGAGGAGGAGGAGATTCTAGACCAGGTATAGCCTATGAAGAACTATAATCTCAAGATCGAGTGGCTACATGAACCTTATCATCGACCATATTGATACACAAACAGTCACCATCTTGCGATGACGGGTTTTGACTCCCACCGACTGCATTTCTGACATTTGAGGAGCTCGAGGCCATGTGCTGGTTATGTGGGAAAGGATTCTTCAGTACGATGGGTGGTAGAGATAAGAGCCTTGAAAATTCCATAACTTTGGGGCATAAATGACTAAGGTGATCATCTGTACAAAGATTACATGGAAATTTCACCTTACGCCTTTCTTTCTTGCCCTCTCCAACATTATTATTTATCTTCTCATTATTACCATTGTCCTTGGGTTTATTATTATTTTCCCCACCCTTACGATTATTATTACGTACTTTATTCTTATTCCTGCCTAGTTGCTGGTTACCATTTGGGCTGGTCGATGACTGCACAAAGTGTACATCTACTAACTGAGTGGGATTGGAAGACACAGACGAAACTAGCCCTTCTTCATACTAGTTTAGATACAACTCTTTCAAATGGCTTGTCACCGAGTCTGCGGTTTTTACATTGGCGGAGCCTACAATGCCATCGGCATGAGGTCTAGGATTTTGTCTAGGGTCATAGGTTTACCTCAGTGCGTCTGGAAGAATGTGGTATAACATCCCAAACTGAGCGTATATAAGATCTAACTCTTATGATTCGAAGATCACTTCTTCCTCAGTTGTAACCCTGGATGTAGCAACATCCTTCGAGATAGGAGGCTACAAAGACTTGAGGAACCATTCTAAAAGAAAGGCCGGGGGTATGGAGGTCTTAATCAACCTCTTATATCTATGCCACTCATGGATATGATCTAAGATATGAGTGGTTGTGTCCTGGCGTAAAGTCGACATAATTTCTAGGCCAACATCGTAACGAACCGACAATTGGAAGTGGTTAAGGAAGACTAACACCATCTGACTAAAGGTCCCATATGCCCCCCTAGGTAGCTCGATATACCATTTCGTAGTGACCTCAATGAGAGTGCATTGAAATAATATTAACCAAATGGAATCGTCATTAAGGGAATTCGAGGAGCACCATAGGTGAAAATTAGTAACGTGATCACCAAGATCCTCGCCATTCTTACCTTCAAATTTAAGAATGTTCGAAGAAAGATTGGTAGGGATGGGGGGCCATGTAGGATCATGACACACATGGTCGTTCATCAACTTAGAAAATTTTGGAAGATTAAGCGTGGCCAGAAAAGGGAGACAAGGTTGCAAGATCTGGCCCCAAGCACCCTGGAAAGATTGTGTTTGAGGAACTGCAACCCATCCAGGGTTTTGGTAAGCACCATGGCCCTTTCCGGGATTGTAAGACCCTCCTCTAGGATGATTCATAATAGGTTGGATGGGCATCATTCTAATAGGAATGTTCTTATGGGGGTTATAAAAATTTCCCCCAGTTGGAGTGGCTCTTGGTTGGGGGTTTCCCAAGGTGTGAAATTGACCTCCTCCGGGTGTGAATTCAGAGGATAGAGGTGGATTTGTCATGCCAAACGTGTTGTTTGGAATCAACATTGAGGAGTTAAGGGTATAGGATGAAACTTGAGCAGAAGCTTGTCCTCCAGGTTGGTTGCTCCACCTAGAAGCAAGAGGCTTAGACTCGGGGTTAAAAGAAGGAATGCCTCCCATATTAGGAGTCGTTTGAGGGATTTGAGAACCACCATACGAAAATGGAGTATAAGGAGGTGTAGTTTCCCCAAGTCCAATGCTAGTATTAGGGCCAACAGCTGGGATGAAGTTTGAAAACTGTGAAGTAAAATTTGACATACCATAGGAAAAAGGACTAGAGGCCATAGGGATGGAATGAACATTATATCCTGGTGAGCGACCAAGAGACCCAAATGGGTTGGAGGAAAGATATTGATCATTCACTATAGGATGAGTAGTAGTAGTGATAGGTGCCTCTAGCACTACAACCATTTTGGTTGTAGAATTCAAAGGGGTGCCATTAATTATGGTATGTGTGGGAGTCGAAGGGCTCCCAGTACTTTGATGACTCGGTTCAATACTCATCCTTGTAGAATCACAAGTCTGAATAGTGGAGGTGTGTGTACTGTTAGCACCATTATTTTCATGTCTAAGGTTAGAGGTTTGTCAACAATTTTGCAAAGTCATGCATGCTAGCACCCATATTGTTTTTATGCCTGGCATCATCTAACATCTCCAAGGGCCAGTTTCAAAAGGAAGGTTTTCATTTATTATTTCCATTTACATTTGCAACATCGCGTTGGAAATTTTTTTATGCGCTGCGTAGAGCGCTTTACTGTGCAAAGGATTCTATCGTGCAATGGATTTTCATTGGACATAGGATTTTGTCATGTAATGGATGCTATCGTGCAGTGGATTTCGTCGTGTAGTGGGTTGTCGCGCAGTGGTTTTCATTGCGCAGTGGATTTCATCATGCATAGTATGTTGTCATGCAGTGGATTCTGTCATGCATAGGATGTTGTCGCGCAGTGGATTCTGTCATGCATAGGATATTGTAGTGAAAAGGATGTCATCACGCAGTGGATTTTCCTACGCACAGGCTACAGGTCGCACTGCAAAAAATCACTGGTTTAGTGGTCAACTTCAAGATCAATTTTTGACCAATTGGAGAGGAATTTCTAAAATCCCTGAGAGGTTTTTGTCGAGAATAAACCAAATAATAAAAACCTCTCTCATATTTTCAAAATGTGTCACATATTGGGATATTCGAAGGAATATTTGAGCCCCTTGTTCGCACCACTTAGACAAAACATTTTCTTCTAAAGATAACTCCAAATTTGCCCGCAGCGGAGCTCCGAGTTACTTTCTGTATTTTCTCCCGCCACACATTACAGTTTTACACTGAAGATTGTTGCTCGCCTAGCCTTATCCTCTCAAGTTCATTCACTGAGTCATTTGTCCCTGTCTTTCCTCAGATCGACTCCATAGCCCAAGTCTTACTTTCTTGCGCCAATATAATTAGAACCCATTATATCATAGGTGTTAAATCTAGCCATTGTTTTCAAAGTCATATCCTGTGTGGAGACCACGCCATTTCCGAGGGAGCCCTCTCTAGATCTGAAAGGCTAGTTTCAGGTCTCAAAGTTGGTTGAAAAATTTACCTTCGTTGTCTATTATCAACTGAACAGATTTATGAAGTGCTAACATTCTGGCGCCGTTGCCGAGGATGGAATTGAATGAAAATTTCCTTGGGAAGAACGACATTATTGCAGTTCTAAGGTCTGAGAGAAGCAGAGACTTAGGCACATATTGGATGTATTTCTTCTCTGGTGACTCCACACATCATAAAATCAATTAAAGGTGATTCCACTAGGAGAAGAATCCAGAGCTAACGTTTCCATGGTGACTCCAATCAAGCTTCAAATGTGATTCATAGAATCCACAGGAGAATGAGACCTGTTGACAGAGATATGGAAGAGCATTATGGAAAAATAAGGTACTCGAGCTTAAGTTTAGTTCAAAAAGTACTTTTTTGTTTTATTAATATCTTCTTTTCCTTTCCTGAGTTTTTAGAAAGAATATTTCTTCACTTACTACATTCAAATGAAGAACATTGATCTACCCTTGTATATCCTCCATGGAAAAATGTAGGTATACCTCCTTCTTCTTGTATAACCGATATTCACCAAGCTCCTTCCTCTGAGCCATATGATGTTCATGATCATTCTTGTGAGCTTAATGAAACCAAAGCTGAGCTTGTACCTTCTGTTCTTAACCCTACACCCTCCAAGATTCAAGAAAGATACATTCCTCTTAAATTTCCTTCCATCCTTCATGACTTTCCTCTGTAACATTATAAGTACCTTCCTTGGTTCGATGGAGAGAATGATGGAAAGTCCACTGAAAAACATATTCAGGTCTTTGAACATTTTATAGAACTTTTTGAGATCGAACATGATGATGTGTCTATGAGGGCCTTTTCTCAGTCCTTACAAGGATATGCCAAAGCATGGTTTAGACATTTGCAACCTCATTCGATTAGCTCATGGGATGAATTGAGGGAAGATTTACGTAGATTTTGGGGTGAGAGAAAGTCATGGGATATACTCCTTTCAGAGTTTTATTCCATGAGAAGAATGAAAGATGAAACCATCTCAAATTTCAGTAGGAGGTTTTCTAGTCTTTATTATAAACTTCCTAAAGAAATACAACCTCCTGAAGTTGCTTCCATGCTTCATTATGTAACAACCATTCAACCAGACTTATCTTTTCTTTTGATGGAGATAAATTCTATGTCTTTGCAACAGATGTTCAACAATGCTCAGGAGGTTGAAGACAATATTCAAGCATGTAAGGAGCTGGAAAATCAGATTTTGGATAAGAAATTGAAAGCCGAGGAACCATAGACTGTGCATAATATGCAGGAGGTTGATCATGTCATAAGCTTTCCTGAAGGATGTCATGAGGATGTGTTTGAAAATAATGATTATGATCTTGAAGAACAAGCTACTCTCCCGAATTGCTTTGATACTAATTTAGCTTCTGATCTATCTCATGACAAGCACAAGGTTGATTGTTTTATGTATTCATTTGTAGACAATCAAGAAAATAAATTTTCAAATAAGCTTGTTGAAGAGAAGGTTAATGTCCCAATCTTTTTCTTGTTAGATGATATTTCTGATTTGACCATATATGATGAATATGATAATGACTATGGTGTTGAATTCTTAGAACAACCAATTGCATGTTCTCTATTAGAAAATGTTTCTTTTCTGCAGTATAATGAGAGAAAGCAGCCTACATATTACAGTTACAAAGAAGAAAGTATTGAATCAACTGAAGAAAATTATTTACCTTTATGCTTTTCTTCATTTAAATTGTTGAAAGAAAATATAAGATCATCACTGAAGCAAAGGAATGTGTGCTGATGTCAGATCACACTAATTCACTGGAACAAATTGACAAGAAATTGTAGCAATATTCTCATGTGTTCAATGACCCTATTACTTGTTATGTAGGAGGTCTTGTTAGTTCAAAATTGCAGCCATTGGTCGAAGATGAATCTGAAAATGAGTATGTTAAGCAATCCAAAGAAATTGACAAATGTGGATATGATAGTAGTGAAGAAAATGAAGAGGGTTTTAAATCAGGTGAAAGAACCTTGCCATTGTGTTTTGCTTCTTTCGAATTACTGAAGAAAAAATGTTTATAATGTTTCGAATCATAAATCCTATAGGCATGATGTTGAATATGAAGAAAGCATTGGACTTGCAAATGAAAACTGTCTTCCATTACGTTTTTCTTCCTTTGAATTGTTGAAAGTAAATCACGAGATAAAAAAGGAAGTAGTGAAGTCTGATTGCATTCACAGTGACTTTGTTTTACATGAGAAAATTGTTATCAATGAAGAGGACCAACAACCTTCTCATACTTTTAATGACCCTGTTGTTGATTACATGGAAATTTGTTTCGGTTCAGATTTGTAGCCTGTGATCAACTACCAGCTTGGAAATAAATATGATGGTAAATCAACATCAATGTTATATATGGATTGCTTGCCACTAGGGGTTTCATTTCAACCAACATTGTCTTCTGATTCAGAAGATTGTTATTTCCAGCAGTCTCAACATATTTTTCAGCCTTTTTGTGGTAATCAACAGGTTTAATTACATGAAAATAAGGATGCAGTGGAAGTGGTGAAACATGATTATTGTTTTATGCATGTTTTGGAGGATCCATTTGCAACTTTGTTGGAGGCGGTAAACAACCCCAATGTTTTTAATTTTTTGAGATTGGAATTTATAGATAAATTTTTGAATGAATTAACAGTAAACATTTTTTGGAGCAAGCATGTGTAAAGAAATCAAAAAGTGGATAAAGTGCTTGCATGGTTACATTGGAATTTTGACTTCAATTGATTGGCATATTTTTCAGTAGATAGGGTAGGTAGGAGTGTGAATAAGCTCGGTACTATGAGCATTTCTTTTAGCAATCTACAGTTTTCATTTTCAGCTTAGTTTCATATTTTAGTTTGGAGGATATACAGTTTTGGGTTTTTAGCGGATGAAGGTTACAAGTTACAGTTGGAAAGTTGAGTTTGGGAGAAGCCCAATGGATTGGCACCTGGTCTACTGTTCTTTGCTACCTCACAGGGAGGATAGCATCCCCGTTGGAGCCAGCTGTTAGCACCATGATTTTCATGGCTAAGGTTAGAGGTTTGTCAACAATTTTGCAAAGTCACGCATGTTAGCGCCCATATTTTTTTTATGCTTGGAACCATCTAACATTTCCAAGGGATAGTTTCAAAATGAAGGTTTTCATTTATTATTTCGATTTCCATTTGCAACTGCGCGCTGCGTAGAGCACTTTAATGTGCAAAGGATTCTGTCACGCAGTGAATTTTCATCGTGAAAAGGATTTCGTCGCGCAGTGGATGCTTTCGCATAGTGGATTTCGTCGCGCAGTGGGATGTCGCGCATAGGATTTTGTCGCACAGTGGTTTTCATCACGCAGTGTATTTCATTGCACAATGGATGCTGTCGCGCATAGGATAGTGCTGCGTAGTGGATTCTTTCACGCATAGGATGTTGTCGCACAATGGATTCTGTTGCGCATAGGATGTTGTCGCGCAGAGGATGTCATCGCACAGTGGATTTTTCTGCACATAGGCTACATGTCGCATTGCAAAAATGACTAGTTTAATGGTCAACTTCAATATCAATTTCTGACCAACTGGAGAGGAATTTTGAAAATCCCTGAGAATTTTTTGTCGAGGCCAAACCAAATAATAAAAACCTCTCTTATATTTTCAAAATGTGTCACAGATTGGGATATTCGAAGGAATCTTTCAACCCTATTTTTTAGCTTTCATGATTTCCTGTCTGATACATGTTTTTGTGACACGTATTTCAGTCACATGGAGATGAATTTAAATAAATAAAGAGAGGTTTTTATTTATAACGAGATTAACTACAAAAAAATCTCTTAGTTTCTAAAAATAGGTTTTTATAAGTGAGATACGATGCCATATTTAACGCATATTTTCCCAGTTTGCTGCACAATCCGCTGCGTGTTTTGCTGTAGGTTACTGTTGCATAGCAGACTTGCTGTGCAAGGGTGATAGAGTGCCCAAAAGTGCACAGAACGAATCATCACAACCATATGGTCTAATTTTGATCATGATCAATTATTTTAAAGAATATTTTGGTTACAATTATGATTTGGCAAAATCAGGTTTTCTATTTTTAGTGAATCCATTGAAGTTATTGTTCTCTTTCAAAGAAAACAGATCCATGATTCTAGGAGGGAGTAGTTCTACCCTAGCATCCAACGGTGACATTAGTTTTCTATATATGGGGATCATTTTCATGCAAACAATGTTAGTTGGCGAATTTGGTAGACGACATCTATTGTATGTTATCTGATTTTTGACCAGAATTTAATGCAAAGGTCCTGTAACTTGACAAAAAAATTCTAGTTGTAACAGTTGGATGTATTGTGCTTTCTTTCTCTGCGTATGTGCTTCATGTTATCTTTATTTCATATATTTTTCTGTCTATTTCAGAATGAATTTTTGAACCTGCGGATTCGTTGTACAACGCCCCTTATTCGCCCAACTTAGAAAAAATGTTTTCTTCTAAAGCTAACTCCGAATTCACCCACAATGACACTCCGAGTTACTTCTTGTATTTTCTCCCACCAAACATTACGGTTTTACACTGAATTTTGTTGCTCGCCTAGCCTTATCCTCTCAAGTTCATTCACTGAGTCATTTGTCCCTATCTTTCCTCAGATCGACTCCATAGCCCAAGTTTTACTTTCTTGCGCCAATATAACCAGAACTCATTATATCATAGGTGTTAAATCTATCCATTTTTTTCAAAGTTATATCCTGTGCGAAGACCGCGCCATTTTCGAGAGAGCCCTCTCCAAATACGAAAGGCTAGTTTTGGTTCTCAAAGTTGGTTGAAAAAGTTACCTTTGTCGTTTGTTATCAGTCGAACATATTTACAGAGTGATAAAATGTACCACATCTAATAACTCTACACCTTTTAGAAGGAAAAGACTCAAAATACGGTGGTAACTGTAACAAGTAGTGGGACCGACAGGGACGTTGGTCCAACTCCACGATGACTTAAGACTCAAGATAAAAAAATAAAAATAAATCCTAGGGCCAACTAGTAATCAAAGAGCACACCAAAAATCAAACGACCAAAATGCACACAAGCTAAAGAAGGTATGTATCTGGCTGAAAGGGGCCTCCCTCCCTAAAGAAGGTATGTCTCTCCCAAAAGGGGCCTGAGACTCCCTGCTTAAGATCAGAGTTAACAAAATCAGTTATAAGGGCCCTCATGGGCTTAACAATCAGTCAGTCAGATCCCCTCGGAGAGGTAATCCTCCATAAAGGATGTGTGCTATCTGACCCTTATCTGACCCAGGGTACCTGTAGAATAACCCCTACAAGTAACCTATGTGGCACCTAAGTTAAGAAACTAAGCAACCAATGTATAACCGATGCACAAGAGAGCAGTCGTAAGTCAGGTCCACCATATGGGCAGGGTAGAAAATCCTGAAACCTTTAAAGTACCACCTCTCATGGAGGTAAGGGCACTAGCCAGATCCCCAGATATGAATAGATCCCCAGAAATATCTCTGATGCTAAGAAGGTATCAGGGGGATATCCCTTCAACCAACCTCGCGCAACCTTGTGATTAACTTTGGTTTAAGCGAAGCCTCCCGATATTACCGATTATACAATGGATTTCTGCACTCCCTTAGTCAGAGACATATGTTGATTCAATAGCCTTGGAGAAGTTTACTCACAAAATCCTATTCCAAGGCACTAAATCCTAATCTAGTTTGTGCACCCTAGAAAATAAAATCGTGACTAATCAATTGTAAATTATAGCATTAATTTTAATGGTCGTGCTTACTCAAAAAGGTATGGTAGTGAAACTCATGATGTTATGAATCAACAAGTAAAGTAAATATGAACTCAATGCAAAGTCCTAATTTCAATTTTCAATGAATGATATGCTTCTTAAACCAAATGCAATTTTCAATTTCAACTCTGCAATTCTGAAGTAAAAATGCAATCTTTCATTACATGCACTAAGGTAAATGACGAAAACTCAAAAGATCAAAATGCCAAGCAATGAACAATGCCCAACATATTTGTATTTTCAATATAAGGAAAATGAAAATGCATGGACTGAACAACAACTTGATATACAAACTCTACTGTGTATAGAAAGAGACAACTCAAGTAGGATACCAAGGAACAAAACACCCAGCCCAATGTACAAGGACAATCAAAATGAAAATATGATGAGAAATATTTCACCCAAAAAATAAACCAAAGACAGGTTTCCTGTCATCCCACAGACACTTAACAGTCACTATAGAGACCCAAGAAGACTCAACAATCATCAAAATCTACCCAAAAACCACCAAACCCAACCAAAAAGAAAAAGAGGTTGATGTACATGACTGTTCAAGGAAACAACGCATATGTAGACAAATTGCATAAGGACAACACGTGCATATACACGATGGTCAAGAAAAAACCCGCGTATATGTTTCAAAAACACAACTAGGCACATGAGAAGGATGAAAGACTCATACCTAGAGTGAACAGAGGCTGTCAAGCAATGATACGACAAGAAACACAATAGGAATGAGAGAAATCTAAGGATAAAACACTCCAAACCCTAAGAAAGAAGATTCGATCCCAGTATGGTCGCCAATTCTGTTACGAGAAAAATCTCTCTATGGCTAGGGTAAACCACAACAGACATAAATGACTACAAAAATCAACTCTATTCTCAAGTATGCTATATAAAAAAATATGCTGGAAAGACAAGATAAAAGGCCTACCTCGTCTAGGCGTTCGATGAAGTCCACCGTTGAGCGCTTGACCCAAAGCAATATGCCCACAACTAGTCCTCAACAACCAAGCAAAGAAAACATATGGTGAGAATATATGATGTTAGCACATTTAATAGCATAATCCATTAATATACATAACAAATAATCCCATGGAATAATAATTCAAATATTTGCAAGATATCAATTGGACGGGAAAAGAGTATTTCTATTAATATATGATCAACATAAATGAAAAAGTTACAGATTTCCATGTCGACATGGTTCGAAGCCGAGAAATTAAGTTCCTTCTAGCTGGGCCTCCACCACTTCAATCCTCCACCAAAGGCACACTCATAGAAGAGAGAAAATGAAGTTCTCAATCAATAAGGGAAGAGCTTGGGGGTTGAACACTGTGTTCGGACTTAAAGGACAAAGGGATGCAGACTCAATATGAAGTGAATAATTTCTCCAGAGTAACTTTTCTCTCAAAGTTGAATTCTTTCTCCTCTTTTCCATATCTTAGAATTGTCCCATTTATATCCTTCAAATGGAAATGAAGGGTTGAGTCGAAACGTTTCCAATATATGGAAGGCCAAGGATCATAGATCTCCTTTCATGACATGGAAACCCGACACCATTTTTCATTTTTGGTCACAATTTCCGATGTATGCGGGCTGTAGTGGTGCATCCTAGGTATACACATGCTGTATAGTAGGCAAGGTGCGTACATGTGGAAAACATGTATTTTTTAGCTCTGGGATTTTCAAAAAGGGATGAAAAGTCTGCATAGGGAAATGGAAAAAGGCTCTTTGTGCAAGATTGCATAGGGTGAGGCAAAAATTTCTATAACAAATCTCTAACTCCATGATTCTCTGAATCTAACCAAAAGGAGGCTACAACCCCATGATTCTCAGGATCGAACCTGAAGGAAGCTCCAAATCCTTGATTTTTGTGGCACAAACTGGAAGGAGGGTACAACCCCCTTTCCTTTCCCCATCCCATCACCTTGAAATATAAATGTAGACGAATTGTCACTACCAAAATGACTATCATTTTCACTGTAACTTCCATTGTCACATCAACCTGTCACTGTCACCGATACTCAACCAGATCCGGTCACATGGATCATATACTAAGGACACCTCTCAACTAGAAGTCCAACATCACCAACACATGCCTCTACCAAGAATGTACGAATATCACCAACATACCATCATAATATATGTGTGTCAACCATGTACCAAAGAATATACCAAACCATCAACATGTACCATACCAAACATAAATTGTGTACCACAACTTGTACCATAACAAGTGCATCAACCATGCACCATAACCTGTACCAAACCGTGCGTCAACCATTCACCATAACCTATACCATATGCCTCAACCATCAACCATGTACATCAACACCATACCAAGTACCGATCCTCAACCAAATACAAACATCACCAAGAGATTTATCTCATACATGTGCTATCATATACCAAGTGTAATCCTCAACAATGTATCAATATCAATGAAAACCATACACCATGTGTCAATGCTTCGAGAGTATACCAAGAACAATCCTCAAGCATATAGCATCATCACCATGTAGAAAAACTGGATACCAATATACCAATACAAAAAAGAAGTACTACTACTCAATGTGGCATACTAATATCACCAAGATGTACCATGCATCAACAAGACATGCCTCTCAAGCATGTAACATACCATCACCAAGCATAAGAAATACTCACATAAGCATACCTGTGACCTATATCTGACTTGTTGTATTGTAACACTCACCTATAGCATTGTCACAACCTTCAACAGCCTGGTACCGACATTCTCCCCAATTCTATCTTGTCCTCGTGGGCCAAACACTTCCTATCACACAAGGCCTTGCATGTTTTTACTTAGGAAACCCGAGGGGGTGCCTCGCATGACACCCTCAAGCTGACCCATGAGGGCCTACCAAATTAGGGTTACAAAAAAACCATTGCACTCTGTAGCTCTGAAAATTTCGATATTTCCTCGCACTTTCTCCTTTGCCTCAGTCTTACCTTCATATTCTCCAATAGACAAAAGTACTAGACCATAAAAATCACAAGATAGATATTCAATGTAACTGTGTGTATAAAATGAATGTCTCATGATGTGTATTTATACTTTTTCTAGGTAACATCTTTCCTTATTCTTAGGGCTTCTAGTACTTTCTTGTCACAACCACTTTACCCATCCATTAATTCACTTGTAACCAACTAGGGGCTTCTTGATCAATCTTTGGGGCTTCTAAGTTCATAAGGCCATAACTCCTCAACCATGAGGAACCACGTGGTGTACCACCTATCACCGAAAACGACATGACAAGGACTATCCATCTATGATTTTCTTACTTGCATTTACACTTCCCTTCATGTACATATTCCTCAACCAACTTTGGGTAGCATAACCACACCTCTGGGGCGTCATGTAAACTTCATCAAATATATCCATCTCATCTTCTGAAATCAACCACTCCATCAATGAAAACTAACTCACCATCAATCTCAACCACACCTCTAGGGCTTCCAGACTTCTCCAAGGGTTGACATCAATCTCTAAGGGTTGACATTAATGACAACCAATTATCTGTTATAACCCTAATTTGCACTATAAATGCTTACCTGGCATCAGGCCATCTCATATCCCTTCTTTGCCAAATCACTTCTGAACAACTCTTTAAAAAACCTCTTTTATAAGGGCCCACATGCCCTACTCCATTACTACACATGTGTACATGCTAGCTGACCCAAAAAAACCCACGTGTACCTACAAAATCACGAAAAAAGGAAAGTTGCCAAAGAAACACACAACTTTGGGTGAGTTAACTGAAACTCCTGGCCATGCATGGCCGAGGGTTCATCCAAATACCTAGATTCTTCTAGCCTATAAAAGAAGGGTTAGGGGTCCCATTTGGAAGAGGAGAATAAGAGTAAAGAAACTCTACCCAATTACACATTTCCATTGTCCTAACCCTTTAGCCATCCTTGTGTAAAGAGAGATACAGAGAGAAGAAGTTGGAGGACATTTGAAGAGGAGCACGGGATCAGGTTCATGGAGCAGTGGCCGGTCTCGACATTGTAAGTTAATTCATTAAAGTTAATAATAAATAAATGTTATTCCCATCCCACTATATGAGTTCTTCATAGTTTAGAGAATATATGTTTGAATCTCTAACCCATTAATCTGTAGAACAAATGCATGTAGAGTTTGTTGCTTGTTTTGTACGCAGGCCAGTCTTGAGAGGATAGCTGCCAACAAGCGATCAAGTGTGAAGAAGGATCGATATCGATCGTCCAGAACAAGGTATGTTCGTTTAACCATGTATTTGCTTAAAAGAAATGGGGATTAGGTATGGGACGGAGGTAGAAAGTAGGATTCTTTCGGTCTTATCTGCATGCATAATATAACCCTAAATGCTAGTCCGTAGGGGGATTTCCCACCACAAAAGAATTGGCGACCATACTGGGGAAGTCTCTAGGGTATTTTTGGGCATTTTTAAAGACTGGTTTTCTTTCCTGTTTTTTGAAGTTTCTGAAAAGTCTAAGCTAACAAAGATTCTGGTCTTCCATACCAGCTATCTCTGTTTATTTGCTTGACTATATTTTTTTCGAGACCCACAGAGGTACACACGGCCTGCATAAGGTCTGCACACGTGTACCCGCGCCCTACTTTCTTACAGCCCGCGTGTAAATGCTAGCTGAGGAAGTAACAATAGTGTGTATGATTCTAGAAAATTTTTGAGGCAGTCATCCTCTTCCCTGTTGGAATCAGTCATTCTTAGGGGTTTTCTAGAACTCTTTCTAGTCTTGGTTGTTTGCAGTCTATAGCTTAGGGTTCACCTTAGATTGGTTTGTTTTACGAATTTTTCCTTACATTGTTTTCTTTTTTCTGTTAAAGAAAGTGTCTAAGCCTTCAAAAGATCCTAGTTCTCAGTATCAGTGGTCTCTTCCTGGTTTGGATTGTCTGTTTTTATTTTGTTTCAGAGTTTTAGAGATACACGCGGCCTGTATAAGGCCAGCACGCGTGTACACGCCCTCTGTCTCTACACAACTCACGTGCACATGCTTTTTGTTGAATTGTCAGCAGTGTGCTTGTGAAGGATAGTTTTTGTTGAGGGTGAGGCAGTCATCTTTTCCCTTGACAAGATTTATACCTCTCAGGTTTTTTGAATCTCTGTCCTAGCAGTTAGTAGCTTAGGGTTGATCTCAGCCATAACTTTATTTTTTCATTTAAAAGTTTTCAAAAAAATTTTCTTTAGGGTTTTTAGACAAGTGTGAGAGTCCTTTTTTAAGTTGCTAGTGTGTGATTTCTTGAAGTGATTCTTTGCAATCTGCGATTAGGCCAAAACTTTTTCTTGGTTTTTTACTTGTTGATATTTTTCCTTTTTGCTTTGTCAACATTCAGATAAAAAAAAATCTTTCATTTCTTTGTTTGGTTGAAAAGTGTTATTTTGCATTAGTAACCAGGGAAAAGTCTTTGCTTTCATAAGTTATTGATAGTTTAATTAGATCGTAAGTAGCTCGTAGTCGAGTGAAATCCTGCTTTGAGTTTGCTGTTCAAAAGATCTTAGAAATTTAAAAAAAAATAAAAAAAATTGAAAAGTTGTTGAAAATTTGCGTTAAGTGAAGTTTTTTGTTTCCAGCTTTCTGTTCATTTTTACTTTCATATTTCAAACATCACTAGTTTCACTTTCATACCCTTTTACATAAGACAAGCCATAAAATTAACACTAAATCTAAAATTCATTAGACTTTTATGTTTGTAGGGTTAACCAACTAGTTCAGGATTAGGACCTTGGATTAGGTTGGAGAGGAAACTCTTTAAGGCCATTTAAAATCAAACATTGGAGTCTGAGTTAGGGAGTGTCCAAGTCAAGTATCGTGAAAGTTATCCGGGACCCCCCTCTAACATAGGGGATAAACACGAGATCGTGTGTGGAAAGGTAGCGGAGATGACCCCTCCAAAGCTGGACCAATTGTAGTGGAGAACACATATAGAGGGCTTGTCTTGGGATTCCGTCGATTGCATTTGCCACAGAGCTTCGTGGGTCTCGAATCTGTTCGAGGTCCTCAATTGTATTCCAGACCACTTTCTCTTGATACCCTTGACAGGTTTCGGGCTCGATACCCTGGTCATTGTGGTCTACCCAACTTTCGACTGTACCTTCCTGGTGACTGTTCGCGCGCTGGAAACCTAGTTGCCTATCTTCACAGAGATTCCCTTCTTAGGAAGGTTCACCAAGAACCCAGAAAAAGGACTTGAACGCGCAAGTATTAATAACCCTGTACGAAGAGGAATGAACCTCTTAAGATTTCGAAGTAGCAGCGTAGGGATAAGTAACGAATCGACGGATGAAATCCTGTCGGAAGACACATGGTCATTCATGACCATTAGATCGACGGAAGTAGTAGGAGCGTTATATCCCTTGCTCCTTTTCCCTCTATCATTGTGAATAGCGGGGAAATCAGGATCGTAGATCCCAAGGCCCAAGACGAACATTTGAACCATTGATCTTTCCACATCCACTAAGTAGTGGAGGAATATACAAGGAGGGACAACCTGAGCCATTGGATCTCATCCAGAAATCTCGTCGGCCGTCGAAATGGGTTAAGATGCTCAGAGTTTAGTCTCTGGAGTGTGCGTAGGAAGAACAGATCTAGACCACTAGATCTTGGTCCAATTACCCGTCAGCCGTCGGATCGGACCAGAGATGTCTGAGGGTTACCATCAGGAGTCCCGCCATCGACATATCGAGATTCTCAAGGACAAGAAAATCGAGACACTTCAAGTCTCGAAACGCCGGGAAGATCTGAACCGTCCGTTGAGGATACACGTGGCGAAGATCAAGGTTTACTATCAGGAGTCGGGATATCGACATTACCATGGACAGGAGGTCGAGGAAGTCCGAAGTAAAAACCCTGGAAAAATCTGAGCCGTCCGTTTAGGGAGACAGGTGTCCGAAATCTGTAGGGAGTCGGGATATTCAACATCGGGAAATCGGAGTTCCTGAGGCCGTGAGAATGGGGACATCACAAGTCTCAAAATCCTGGAGAAATTGGGACTGTCCATCAGAGGAGAACACATGGCAGCGATCGACGCCGTCGGGGAAAGACCCGACAGGGAGTTGTTGATCAACGTTTACGTTATCGGGATATCGGGAATCCTGGTGACGATTTGTTTATGTATTTTGGAATCGCGACGCTTGAAACCCCGATGAGTGGGAGCAAGCTGTCAGTGTATTAGAGAAGTAGGAAGTGCCATTTTGAGGGCCAGCTGTCAGCCAGTCGGGATTCGGAGAATCGAGAATCACGGGGACGGGAAGTCCATACATGGTGAAACTCCGAAGTCTGAAACCCCGACGAGAGGTAAGGTTGTGGTCATGGGGAAATTGGTCACGTGGACTAAAGACTTAGCTTGAGAGGCTAAGGTAGCAGAGGAGTGTGTCGGGAATCGGGGATCAGTGAACCAAGTTGTTGGGACATCATGAGTGTGAAAACCCCGATAGGAGGAATCCTGACATAAGTATATGGCTGCGTTCATACGAGAGGTGGTCGCATGGACCAGTGCTTAGCCAGGAGGGCTAACACGTGAAAGGCGCGTCGGGATTCGAGGGATCGCGAATCCTGAGGACGTGTGCATTTGGACAGGAGAAAGTCTGAAACCCTGATAGGAGGATATAAGGCTGTGGTCTTATGAGAGCGGTCATATGGACCAGAAGGCATAGCTAGGAGGGGCTAAGGCTGGAAGAGAGCTTATCGAAGATTCGGGAGCTCTGTGATAAAGAGTCCGGATTTTCTTAACGGTAAACCCCGATGAACGGAAGAGATTCTGTCGGAGGATCTCAGGGTCTGTAATGACCGTTAGATGTGGAAACAAGACGTTAACTTAAGCTAGGACGTGGTTATTCTTTAGGATAAGCAGTGAGTAGATCTGGATGACCAGAGTCCACCCGCCCAGATCTACGGCTGAGG
>ML789504.1:516309-532154 GCA_009831015.1 Picea engelmannii | reverse complement strand
TGTGCAGAAAAAGAGACCACGATGGCGGTGGAAGGCCCCTAAAAAGGTGGCGTTAACTTCCACCGAGAATTAAATACCGTATTTGGACTCCACTGGCCCGGAGAACCAAAAGCGGCTCGCTGGCCCTGAAATTTAATGCCTCGTAGGCTGGTAGGCGGATGGCTTGATGAGGGATGGGATGGTGAACCGCCCATCCATAGAGCCATCCAGCCTGATCGGCGTGAGGGTAATCGTGCCACACGCAACCTCACGAGAGGATAAGGCGTATGGCAGAAGCGATTGAGAGGGCAGACG
Source organism: Picea engelmannii (assembly GCA_009831015.1). NCBI lineage: Eukaryota > Viridiplantae > Streptophyta > Pinopsida > Pinales > Pinaceae > Picea > Picea engelmannii. The sequence goes on along the minus strand of ML789504.1, from coordinate 531,860 downwards.
CGAGGGGAACTCTGGCATTACGCAGAGTGAGTGATAGCAGAGAGGAAGGATTGCAACCTTCGCTCCTGGTCACTAGTAGACAGAGAGACGTAGTCTCAGAGCATCGTGGTCTTAGCTCGGGGGTGGCTAGTGGTAAATCCGTTGGGAGTCACTGAGCCTACGGTTGGGTGGAAACGAGCACCCCTCTCAGTAGTTGCCCATACTCCTAGTGTCATTCCTGATAAGTGTTTTATATATTTTTCATCTTGAAATTCATAGACTGATACATGTATATATATATGCTCATAGAAATGTGAAATTGTGAATGATTTCAGTGTTAGAATGTCTGTGCAGTGTTTGATAAGAATGAATAGATATATTCTTATAACAGAGGAAACCATGCATGACTTATGTCGATACATGGATTTGATTTTGCATGAGCTGAACCAAGTCAGACTTCCAGTCCATCTTCAGGAGTTTGTTTCCCTTTGTCTGTTTCCAGGAGTGCCCTGGATTAGATCTCTTCACAGAGATTCCCTTCTTAGGAAGGTTCACCAAGAACCCAGAAAAAGGACTTGAACGCGCAAGTCTTAATAACCCTGTACAAAGAGGAATGACCCTCTTAAGATTTCGAAGTAGCAGCATAGGGATAAGTAACGAATTGATGGATGAAATCCTGTGGGAAGACCCATGGTCATTCACGATCATCAGATCGACGAAAGTAGTAGGAGCGTTATATCCCTTGCTCCTTTTCCCTCTATCCTTGTGAATAGTGGGGAAATCAGGATCGTAGATCCCAAGGCCCAGGAAGAACATTTGAACCATTGATCTTTCCACATCCACGAAGTAGTGGAGGAATATACAAGGAGGGACAACCTGAGCCATTGGATCTCATCCAGAAATCCCGTCGGTCGTCGAAACGGGTTAAGATGCTCGGAGTTTAGTCTCTGGAGTGTGCGTAGGAAGAACAGATCTAGACCGTTAGATCTTTGTCCAATTACCCGTCAGCCATCGGATCGGACCGGAGCTATCCGAGGGTTACCATCAGGAGTCCTGCCATCGGCATATCGAGATTCTCAAGGACAAGAAAATCGAGACACTTCAAGTCTCGAAACGCCGGGAAGATCTGAACCGTCCGTTGAGGATACACATGGCGGAGATAAAGGTTTACTATCGGGAGTCAGGCTATCGACATTACCGTGGATAGGAGGTCGGGGAAGTCCGAAGTAAAAACCCCGACAAAATCTGAGCCGTCCGTTTAGGGAGACAGGTGTCCGAAATCCGTAGGGAGTCGGGATATTCGACATCGGGAAATCGGAGTTCCTGAGGCCATGAGAATGGGGACATCACAAGTCTCGAAATCTCGGAGAAATCGGGACCGTCCATCAGAGGAGGACACGTGGCAGAGATCGGCGTCGTCGGGGAAAGACCCGACAGGGAGTTGTTGATCAGCGTTTACGTTATCAGGATATCGGGAATCCTGGTGACGATTTGTTTATGTATTTTGGAATCGCGACACTCGAAACCCCGATGAGTGGGAGCCAGCTGTTAGTGTATTAGAGAAGTAGGAAGTGCCATTTTGAGGGCCAGCTGTCAACCAGTCGGGATTCAGAGAATTGAGAATCACGGGGACGAGAAGTCCATTCATGGTGAAACTCTGAAGTCCGAAACCCCGACGAGAGGTAAGGTTGTGGGCACGGGGACATTGGTCACATGGACTAAAGAATTAGCCCGGGAGGCTAAGGCAGCAGAGGAGTGTGTCGGGAATCGGGGATCAGTGAACCAAGTTGTTGGGACATCACGAGTGTCAAAACCCTGATAGGAGGAATCCCGACAGAAGTATATGGCTGCGGTCATATGAGAGGTGGTCGCATGGACCAGGGCTTAGCCAGGAGGGCTAACACGTGAAAGGCGCGTCAGGAATCGAGGGATCGCGAATCCTGAGGACGTGTGCATTTGGACAGGAGAAAGTATGAAACCCCGATAGGAGGATATAAGGCTGTGGTCTTATGAGAGCGGTCATATGGACCAGAAGGCATAGCCAGGAGGGGCTAAGGCTGGAAGATAACTTATCGAAGATTCGGGAGCTCCGTGATCAAGAGTCCGAATTTTCTTGACGGTAAACCCCGATGAACGGAAGAGATTCTGTCAGAGGATCTCAGGGTCTGTAATGACCGTTAGATGTGGAAACAAGATGTTAACTTAATCCGGGACGTGGTTATGCTTTAGGATAAGCAACGAGTAGATCTGGATGACCAGAGTCCACCCTCCNTAACTCATTGTGATCAACGACTCCCAAGTGGATTCCGAAACCCCCTTTCCATTCTGCAATGGGGGGGGGGGGTTCGGAATAGTGTGGCGTGTGAAGTGGGGTCCCTCCCTGTCATGACGACCACTGTGTCGCATTTCCCCCTTGCCACCTGTATGCCACCTAACTGCGCAACGGGGCATTTCTCATTAGCTGCTCTCTACCCCTGTTGAGGTTTGTTCCTATTGGCCGTTCCCTGACCCCGTAGGGATTCATCCCCATTGGTCGCTGGCTAGCCCTGCCGGGGTTCGACAGTTGCAGAGTCAAATGTTTGGACGTTACTGTAGCGCCGAAGCGCGAAATGAAAAAGACGCTGCATTCAAATTGAACCGTGATCCTAACCCATGATCACATGGGAATGGAGAAGGAGAGAGAAAGAGCCAGCTTACGCTGGGCCTCCATGGTTATTTAGGGGTTCGAGTCCGACAGAGGACCGGAAAAATTTGATTTAGGTTGCGGGTATGTTACACCTGCACTGGGGGCACACCCAGGAACTTCTTTCGCATCAGAGCCTTGGAATTCTTGGCAGGGATCCGTTCCCTCGTCAGGAATGCTGATCTGGGGTAATTCTTTTCACAATCAATGGAACCCCGGACAAAGTACTATGCCCATCCCCACATGACCGACATGGGGCAACCCTTCCCAAAGTCCTTCGAATGTAATGCATGCCCAACCATCTATGTCCTATTTTGGAAATCAGCCGATGACGTCTCCGCACACGCAAAATCCATACGCTAGCCATGGCCATGGTTTTTACTAGAATCTGGGCCAGTAGCCGAACTTTCCTGGCAACTTGGTGCCAGTCAAACTCTAGGCCCCTTTTTCCCAAGTTATCACCAACAACCCAAACTACCCTTCCTGGCAACTTTGCATTTTCTAGACTTGACAAGGTTGTTGAATGACCCTATCTGTCACGATCCACGTTGGCCTCCTATGCCGACGAAGTTGCCTTCGAACATTCCAAAGTTCGAGGCCAAGCCCAACGAAGATCCAGGAGATCATGTGACTACCTTCCATCTTTGGTGCTCATCTAAGTCGTTGAAAGATTACTCCGTACAGTTACGATTGCTTCAATGTACTCTCATTGGGAGTGCTGCAAAATGGTACATTGAGCTCGATCACTCAAGATACTCTTCCTTCGGCGAACTGGCGATGGATTTCCTAAACCATTTCCAGTTACCTGTGAGATATGACACTGGCACCGAATTTCTGGCCAATTTATCATAAACAAAAGAGGACCATATCTCTGATCACATCCAAGAATGGAGACGCTGAAAGAGTTTAATTAAGGTACCAGTCCCACCAACATTTCTGCTCGAGTGGTTCCTTAAGTCTTTGGTCCCATAGTTATCCAAAGATGTCGCGACGTCGGGAGTATTTTCCAAAGAAGATGCCATCATGAGAGCTCAACAACTTGAGCTAATCTATTCTTAGTCAGGTTTATTATACGAGATCTTGCCAGATGCACCACGCTCAATACTTGATAAAACCATACAAAGAGTTGGACCACATGCCGATGGTATTGTTGGTTCAGCACAAACAAATCCCGCTGAGCAATTGACAAAGTAGTTGCAGCAGTTGTCTATACAACACACAATGGCTAGCCAAACTACTGCTTTGGCTGCTCCCCCTACCAAAACGTCGGATGTACACATAGTGCAATCGGATAATCCAAAGGCCACCCAACAGCCTGAAGGAAAGAAAAAACAACAAAAGGAGGGTAAGGGGGATAAAAAACCTACCGATAATGCTGGTGGGGACAACACTGAGAAACGAAAGGCGAGGTATCCATGCAACTTGTGTGTGGAAGACCACTCGACCCATCTATGTCCTCGGCTTGCAGAAGCCCAAAAGTTTGTGACACAGCAATAACCTGCTGTGTTAACCAATCCATTTCAACATGGGAAAAATCTAACCCAAGCCTCTACATGCATGGAAGGGGGCAACCAAGGACCCTCTCCATCTTCGAACAACCCCACATCTGTGAATGTATATATGGTTAAGGGTGATGATTTTATATTGACTAGAGCACATGACTATAGTAAACCAAGCACTTCTGAGAAGGGCAAAGAAGCCAAACTCCCATCTCTTCCTCTACGGGATGAGAAGATGTTGGGTGAAACAATGACATGCATCCCAAAAGGCACATTCAAAAAAGTTTCTCACAACCCAAACGCAAGGGCCACCCAGAACTATTCTGTGGTGGAAGATTTATCACAAACCCCTTGTGCGATGTCTGCTTTGGAGGTCCTCCAAAGCTATCCCTCCTAGAGGAAAGCCTTGTTAACCGCTTTAGGATCTGCCGAGACTTGTAATCTGGGTACAATCATGCTGGATACAATTGACTTAAAACCTCGTCTGCCTTACCATGTAGCATTTCAGATAGTAGTGGCTTATCCCATGAAAATTTTTACCTAGAATATCTTCCGCACGATGGTTGATGAGGGTGCCTCGACATGCGTTATGTTGTTGGCATGTTGGAAGGCCATTGGCCAACCCGTTTTGTCTCCATCACCTACTCTCCTCACTGCTTTCAATGGTCATTCATTCTGACCACATGGTATCATTCCCTCTTTCCCCGTGCAGTTAGGAGGGAAGACTGTGTGTGTCGAGGTAGAGGTAGTCGATGCGCCCCTCGACTATAACCTCTTGTTAGGGAGGAGTTGGACTTATACCATGCAAGCTGTGGTTGCTATAGTTTTTCAGGTCTTGTTGTTTCCACATGAGGGCCGGATTGTGACCATCAATCAATTGTCTTTCTCCAGACCTGACCCTTCATTGGGGGCATCCATGGTCCCGATGATTGATAATCCTCAACCAGGCATGGTCAATGTAGGGGTTGGTTTGTGCCCATCTTCGATGGGTACCTTCGATTACCCACCCCCTCAAGGCGATATCAAGTTTATATCCAATCACCATAAGGTTGAGACTTTTCAAGTTTCGTCGTTCCGCACAACTTACTTCGATGATCAGTGGATACTTCCTTCCCCATCGGTCATGATGGATGGGACAGGGCACCCAGGCATGTCCATGCCCTTGTCCGCAGCTGAAGTAGCATCCTCTTTAGTCCAACAAGCTTCAACCAACACTGATCCAACTCCTGCACAAGAGTTCGATCCACTTCTAGAGCCTATTTGGACTTAGGGTTCTCTCGCTGACACCGATTCCTTAGACTTACTCTTGCCCTTTGATGAAGCAGTAATTGAAGCAATGACTAGTCTAGACAAACCCTGAGATGATCTTCATCACAGATCATACTTCCTCCCAGAGTTAAGTAGAATCGAGGCTGGAGAATTCACTTTAACTATGACTGGAGATAGGTCTTGTCCTATCAATCCCTTAGCTACACACGAGGTCTATGCTGAGGGTAATATGGCAACTATCACTGAAATGGTACCTATAAATCTCTCCAGAACTCATGGTGTCGTAGACAATGTTTTCGTCGGAGCATACTGCTCCCCCGAGAAGATACCCGGCATCGACCCACAAAGTGTCAATCATGAGCTAACTTTGTTATTTTTCAAGCTAGCTTTGAGATCCGAAAGCAACATCTGACGAGATTGCATTTATGATTTTCAATCTCATCCGGATTAACTGAGAAAAGTAACCTCTACGGGTCTTCTTTTAAGGCCTTTTCAGACCCTCTAAACATGAAAAGATTGCCGAGCGATCTTGTGGCCTTTCACGCTCGTTAAATTGAAATTTGAAGTCACGTTTGTCCAGCGGTATTTTACCCCTTTTTCGGTCTGGACGGTCAACTGTACGAACAAAGGTATACTCTATGGAACTTCAGTTCTCTAAAAGATTACTCTCAGGTATAATTTTACCCATTTTTCGGGCCTGAGGGACTAAACTTACGAAAAAGGAACCCCCTCAGAGTCCATAGTTAAGCTCTTTTCAGACTCCCTAAAATTGAAAAGATTGTCGAGTGACCTTATTCTTTCACACTCGTTAAACTAGTCCAGAAGAACATTCCTGACAAAGTCCATAGTTAAGCTTTTTTCAGACTCCTTAAAAATGAAAAAATGGCCAAGTGATCTTGTCCTTATCACACTCGTTAAAATGGTTTTGAATAGATGTCTTGTCAGTGCTAGTTTACCCCTTTTTCGAACTGACTAGACTATCTTCGAAAAAGGTACCCCAATGGAGTCTCCTTTTACGTTTTTTCAGAATCTCTAAATATGAAAAACCGYCGAGCTTACCTTCTYTGGGCTCGTTAAAATTACATCRAAGGACGTTACCATTGTGTGTTTTGTTAATCGCATTTGCATACCCRCGTCTTTGGCCTAATGCCAGCTCCATGTTGCTCTCAACTGAACCATCTGAAACATGCCTTATACRCAAGCCCTGTAGCATTTTACCTCTGCGTCTTGACACCTTTGGCCCYTGGAGGATTTTTCACGAGTGTCCTTTTCTTGCATATGTCTCTTTTCCTTGAACATCCCTATGTTYTGTGCGCTTGGAACTAGTATGTTTGCGACACTCKATTCTCCTTTGTAATGTAACATTCTTTTATTCTTTTTCCAAAATTATTGAAAAAGACAAAAAAATCAAATATACCCCAAAAAGAGGAAGGGAAAAGTATTTTATTTATTGGCAGCATAATGAGTCGCCCTTGGATAAAGAACATCTGTCCGTTTGTTCATCAAACCCTGGGATTTAATATGACCTTAGGAAGCTTTTCTCGCTACATAGAGCTGTGTCCTCCTCCATTTGGTTATTCTTCCAAACATATGGAGAGTTTGCGTTGCCTCCTGCCTCTTAAACTTATGATTAATGCCATACTGCTTGAGTCCCATCATTTGTCATGCTACTGTCCAAGGGAAGTTTGTCACCAAGCTCGAGTCGACCCCTCTGCAGTTTGTCTCTTGCCTCCATACCCGACCATCCTGAATGTCCAATTAAGTCCTTGTTCGAAATCAATGAAGCCTTCAGTCTGATCATCAAGATTATCTAGTCCATGACCGACGAGCCGTCGAAGACCTCTGGGTAGTGAATTCGTACACTCATATTACACTCCTACCTTGAGTTTTGAAGATTTTGAAGTTGTTGCTCGAGCTCTGAAAATCTCATCTCTAGCCATCAGGCCGTATCAGCTTCTAGAAGATGGATACTTTATATGCATATCTTTTTGATTTCGAGATGTAGCTCCGCTCTGTATTGTTCGCGGCTACACTTTATATAGTTATTTGACATGGATCTACAGTGTATTTGATTGGTAGCCATGATTCTATTTTATCCCGAGCATGGGTATGCCCGCCTCAATGAGACATTTGTTATTTTGCAGACGACGCCTCCCGGTTCCTGGTCCCTGGGCTCACTTGTTCGGCACATCATTAAATATTGGTAATGTATTTCGGCCATCAGATTCTCTTCTGACCTCACACATTAGGGGGCATCTGTTATAACCCTAATTTGCACCATACATGCTTACTTGGCATCAGGCCATCTCATATCCCTTCTTTGCCAAAGCACTACTGAACAACTCTTTAAAAAACCTCTTTTATAAGGGCCCACAAGCCCTATTGCATTATTGCATGCATGTACATGCTAGCTGACCCAAAACAACCCGCGTGTACCTACACAAGCATGAAAAAAGGAAAGTTGCCGATGGAACACACAACTTTGGGTGAGTTAACTGAAACTCCCGACCATGCATGGCCGAGGGTTCGTCCAAATACCTAGCTTCTTCTAGCCTATAAAAGGGGTCCCATTTGGAAGAGGAGAATAAGAGTAAAGAAACTCTACCCAATTTCACATTCCCATTGTCCCAACCCTTTAGCCATCCTTGTGCAAAGAGAGATACAAAGCAAAGAAGTTAGAGGACATTTGAAGAGGAGCCCAGGATCAGGTTCGTGGAGCAGTGGTCGGTCTCGACATTGTAAGTTGATTCATTAAAGTTAATAATAAAGAAATGCTTTTCTTGTCCCACTATATGAGTTCTTCATAGTTTAGCGAATATATGTTTGAATCTCTAACCCATTAATCTGTAGAACAAATGCATGTAGATTTTATTGCTTGTTTTGTACGCAGATCAGTCTTGAGAGGATAGCTGCCAACAAGGGATCAAGTGTGAATAAGGATCGATATCGAACGTCCGAAACAAGGTATGTTCGTTTAACCATGTATTTGCTTAAAATAAATGGGGATTAGGTTTGGGATGAAGGTAGAAAGTAGGATTCTTTCGGTCTTATCTGCATGCATAATATAACCCTAAATGCTAGTCCATAGGGGGATTTCCCACCACAACACTATCCAAACCAACTTTCCAACAAACCATACCTTTTTGGTTAGACATTAGACATTCATTCTTGCATAATTTTTGGATAAATAAAAGCATACATTTTCCCCTCGTATTTTTTCTTTTGTTGAGCTTGTGTAAGGAGCCATTGTCTCTCTTTTTCTAGCATAAGTTCTTAGCTTTCTTTTTCATCCATAGATCGTATTTATTTTCTATTTTTGAATGTTGTTCATTTTAAATTATAAAACCCTCTTGGTGAAATAAAGTTGTTCCCTTAGAACCCTAGTATTTTGATTTCCTTTCAAGGTTTTCTTCTTTGAATTTTTCTTCTTGTGAAACCCTAGTTTAGAGTAGATTGTTTCTCTTTTTGAAATATGAATATTAACAAGTTGATTTCAGTTTTGGAATTTGACTTAGATGAATAAAAATTCATTTCATTTAGTATTTATCTTGGTCATTTAATTGCTTACTATTTTAGATTTCATTTAATTGCAATTTACTTTCATTTCCAAGCAATTTCATTTTGAATGGTCTCACAACACACATGCACATACTTCACACTTTGAGTATAGGCTTGGTTCATGCCACCAAGCTTAGCCTAAAAATTAACCACTTGATCTAACAAACATAAGAACACTTGGGAATATTTTTTTTTATTCAGGTTGGTTCTTTAGGGATAAGCATCCAAAGAAATCCCCTTAGTCATCTCACATTGAGACATAGTGGTTGAATTCTAGTGTACTTTAAAATCCTTTCTATCAAACATGGTCAGAACCCATTTGGTAACATGCACACTCTTTGGAGTGGATAATTCCAAGGTTGGGATTCAATTTGTGTTTGAGACTCCTTTCCCTTTCACTACTGAAAACCCCCAAATTATTATATTTCATATTGAAGGAAAGGTAACATGTTACATGTGTCTGTGAAGAGGTAGCTTGGTGGCCTTTCTACTAGGTATCCTTACCCATGTGGATGTCATAGGAGGGGGAACACTTGAGAAATATTTGTTTGGATCTTTGGGACTTGACTACACATTGACTCCTACTTATAATAGTCTCTTTCATACCTTCACTCATCCACACGAGTACGCCATTGTTGTTGGTTGAATATAAGGACCTTATCCATAATCTAGGATTTGTTTGAGCACATCTGGCATTCTTATAGGATATCATATTTTCTCTTTATAGGACATAGTTTATTGGATTAGAATGTATTTATTTTGATTTAGACACACTTGTACCCACTTTTTGCACCACATGTGCACATAGTGAGTGTATTTTTTTATCATTTCTTTGCTTAATTCATTTTTTTTTGTTACTTCATCCTTTTGAATAATTTTTTTAATCTTAGGGTGATGATTTCATTTGGAAACCATAGATCACCCTAGGAGGTTGTATTATAGGATGAAAGGCCTTTGTCCTTTGTTCTTTTCTAGATGAATTATCTTCCCTACTCCATGAGTCAGGGTTCCTCCTCTTAGCCCACATTTGGGTTCTAGCTCTTTATATTCATGAATTTCCTCTTATTCAACCCCATCCAAGGGTGCTAGTTCATCTAGTTCTAGATCTGTTTCTTCCTCTTCTAGTTCATCCTCGTCCAATCCAAGTTACACCATGACAGGAACTAACACCAGAGCCAAAATTGGATCTAATTCCAACCAATTTGTAGAACACCTTACCCCATAACCCTCTATTAGGATGGTGGGATGTTAATAATTTTCTCTCCTTACTCAACTAGGATCTAATCCTAAGGACCATAGATGGATTCTACTCATCGAGAGCTTTCCAACGATTGTGATATTGACCAATTCCCATATTGGGATCTAAATTTACAACCACCCAAATATTTCATACCATCATAGTCAAAATCCACTTTCACACCATGTTGCGTCCATGTGGCTTCATGTCATTTGTTTCATATGACGTGGCATTGACATAGCGCTGATGTGGCACCTTCCTAACTCACTGTCTTGGGGTTCCATATTCACAACTATTCATCATTGTTGGGGATTCACCCTCGTGGAACATGAAACATTCAAAACTAAATGCTCCGATGACGACCCACCCATCATACCCTTTCCTAGATCTGACGACTCTCGGTTTTGACCCTTAATGACTCTAATCATGTTGGCGTTCCCAAATCGCACACCAATGGAATCCAAGCCTTCAATCTCTCTCATGATGAACGATTGGGACCCAAAAGGATCCACGGACGAGATTTCATCTCGCCCACCTACAAATCAATGACTCTCGTTAAATATCTTGATATTTTTGTTGTCAACACTTGCTCCCATCCACGGTTTTGGACCCAAGCTCATCATCTTCTGATGAACGAATGAGATCCGATAATCACCTCGATCTGATGTCTTAGATTATGATCATGGAATTTTTAGGTTTTCGATTTTGTCCGAGATCACTCATGTCTATTGACTACTCCCCTAGTGACACATGTCACCACTCATAACACGTCGATTGCTGAGTTCACTTTCCACATCACATGATGTCATCATCCCTTTCTTCACTTACACAAGGCCTATGGAAATCTATAGTGGAGGTTAAATATCACCTACATATTGATCGATGGTTCTCGTCAATCCTCTAACCTTTATCACCATTGAAACTTATATGGGCTTCCACACTCACCTCGCCGAATTTCCATTCCCTGACGATGATCCATATCACATCGATGGTCCATCTCTTGTTGAGATCATTCCGAACATATCGACGGTCCTCATTCCGTCTTCAGGACTATCATTGTTGTCAGACTTCTTATAAGTCCAAGCATTATATCATCCTTTGAAGACCATTCCTTTTTGATGAAGGGTTGATATCCACTCATCCTACCGAATAAACAACTACAAACTCTCCCAACTTAACTCAGGGTTCTTCCACTAGTTAATGCTCCGACTTGGGGACTTAGCCAATTTTTAGGGTTCTGTTAAGATCGATCCAGGTCTTTAAGAATATGAAAACACTCTAAGACCATCACTAACATCTCAACTTTATAAAAAGGAATATATTGCATATCTTGCAGGCTTTCCACATATAGATCATAGCTACCTTAGGACTTAAGGCCCTCCATTCCTCACATGAATATCTCCGGCCAACATGATACTCACATCACTAGTTGAATGACATTTTTACCCATGTCCTGCAAACTTTCCTCTAGATACACAAGGCTCATAGGGTCATAGGATATCCTTACTTGTTCTTTTTCATGACTTATCATACCAACTCAAAACCATAAAAAACATATTCCAAGCTCTCATGATTTAATTCATTGATCATAAGCAATTGCATTTCCAATTGAAATAAGACAATATTTGTTTATAACATTTAAACACAATTGAACAAATCAATTTATACACTTATCTGATCAGGGAAGTACCGACACCAACTGACTGAGAGAGGACACCTTTCATCCCAACCTTAGGCCATACTATATATTACCTTACTACAGTATGCCACCCCCGTGCCAAGCCATGATACCCGAAGGGGAATGATTTGACTAGATTCCAAACTTAAGATGGTCTAGGAAGGTTACTTTCCTTCCTTCTCTGACAAAAAAAGAAATTTCCCCCTTCCCACTCGTCTTAGGAACACTACATGTTTATTAGGTGGTTTCTCAATTGGATTTCCTCTGCACAAGGGATTCCCTTCTCTGCTAAATAGTCTCTCAACAACCTCCCCTTACCAGTGTCGGTTCCTGTCTGTTAAGAATCAATTTGTAGTACTCTATTGCTCTAGTTTGGAAACATGTATTCTCTGTTCCAGGGTGATCAATATCAAATTGGACAAGCTTCTTATTTTCCTCAAAGAAATATTTTCATTCTCTTTTCTTCTTGACTCGTGCTCATGAACACCTCTGTTCTCAACACATTTTTCTATGTGAGTCTGCTGCTCATTGGTTCTATTTCAGATTATCTCTTCTCCACTCCCATGTGTTCACTCCTTTCCCTCTTCTGTATTTCATTGGTCATATGGTGGTGTTTTTCCACCTTTTGTATCTTCCTCAACCAATCCCCTCGGGATTCTCATGGATTTCTGCAAATGTAGCCTATAGTCTATGGTTCCCATTCTGAAGGGGAAAATCTATGACGTCCTGTGGTTAGGTCATTCAATTGGTCCCTTACTTCTCCAAAATACCAATCCATTGTCATTATTAATTTCTTCAACTACTTCCCTGACCTTTCATAACTGGTCACATGGCTCCATTCAGGTCAAGTACACTGGAAGGTGTAAGTACACGTGGCTCCATAAGTTTATGCTTCACTCAATCAATGCCTGCTTCATCAATTCCCACTTGTGTATCATGGATACTACTTTTCAAGGTTGTTCCATCCCACTCAATGGTTTTGGTGTTTTACATAAGTCAAAACATGATTACATTCTTCATAAACATAATTGTATGAAGTCTTAGCATAATTACAATCCTGGGGTAAAACAGAGTGTTACACAACCTTTTTTGACTTACATGGTAGGTTTGAATCTCCCCGATTTAAACAAGTTTAACAATGATCCTATCCAACATGATCCTAATTGGCCTAATATGCATACTAAGCTTTCCTATGACATCCCTAAGTTTGAGGGTACAATTAGAATGGATCCCTCCAACCATATCATGTCTTTTCACCTTTATTGTTCCTCTAACTTAATAATGGAAGGTTTTATTAGTTTGAGGCCTTTTCAATGAACTATGATGGGTGTCACTACCAAATGGTACACATAAAAACCTAGCAATAACCATTGAATCTTTGAATCCATACCAAAGGTTTTCTTGACCTTCTTCCAGTTTTGAGTTTTCCATGATGTATGGATATATATTTTGACCAATTTCTATCATACCACAACCACTCATATCATAGATCACATCCATGAATGGTGTAGAATATGTGGCTTGTGTAAGGCCAATATTAATGATTGATTCCTTATGGAATGGTTCCTGGAGTCTCTTGTTCCTCCCGTTTCCAAGGATGTAGCCATGAATATGCCTCATAGTGAGGAGGACATCATCCAAAATTCACATCCATTCAATCTTGTCTATGCCCAATTGGGGTATTTATATTCTATCCTTCTTGGTTCCCATTGTTCTCACTCAAGTGACTTGTCTACACTAGGGGAGTCCCATGCGACCAATGGACTTATAGGATTTGTGTCACATACCTATCCACATATTAATCCCCCTAGAACTAGTGGATATGGTAACCCTTATGTTGGGGTTAGTATATATTACCCTCAATATTTTGGATGTCTTTAGACACATTACAATTATCTTAACCCCCCTTAGGATTCATCTCGCTCTTCATCTCAAGTGGGAACCAATACCTCATATCCCACACCCCATTCACATACATATGTCCATGGACCTGCTTCTATAGTTCCTCTTGTGTGTAAGTTTTAAACTTGTGAAGTAAAGAAATACATATAGATTCTTAAGCAAAACAAAATTTAATCAATGGCTCATACATAGAGTACACAAAGATTTTATACTGGAAACCCTCAACCGGGAAAACCTTTCTTTTATTCATTATATCAAATTTCACCATTCACTATACAATATATACAATGTTTTTAGGTATTATGTAGATACCAAAACCCTAATCCCTAAAACCAAGATTATTTTTAGTAAATTGCTAAAAATAGCAAAAACCGCCCAAAAAGAATTTTTGGGGTGCTGCCCTGAACCCTGTCAGCCCCGGGCTATGCCCGGTGATGAACGCTACGCATAAACAGGGGGGGGCATACCTGCCCCCCCCCTAGGAAAGCACCCGACGCACATGACACATACAGAGCACTACTACGAGGGATTGCCAGACGCAGTTGTCATATCTGATGCACCCACACACACACACATGCAAAGAATATAACACATACCCAACATTCTCCCACTTGTTGTTTTCTTTCCTTCCAGGGGTCCAGGGGATTATATAATCAACAATCCAGGGAAACAATGCCCATTTTTAATCTACACCAAGAGAACTTTTCTGTGCTCACAGACTTTGTCAATGAATCTGCAACATTATTCAAAGTGTCAACCTTTTCCAGCAACACCTTCTTTTCCTCAACCATGTCTCTCACAAAGTGATATTGAACATCAATATGATTTGTCTTTGAATGATAAGCTGAGTTCTTTGCCAGGAAGATTGCACTCTGACTGTCACAATCTAATCTCACTGCTTGTTGTACCAACACAATACCTGAACACAATATTTGTAACCATATTGCTTCCTTGCTTGCATGAGTGGTTTCCATGCATTCAACTTCTGTAGTTGAGAGTGCCACTACAACCTGTTTTTTTCTCATCCAACTGATTTCTCCTCAAAATAGGTTAAACACATACCCACTTGTAGATCTTCTGCGATCCATATCTCCAGCCCAGTCTACATCAACAAATCCATGTATGTCCAACACTCTGTCCAATCTTGGTCTTCCTTGGTAGCACAATCCATAACTAGTAGTGCCATGAAGATACCTGAAGACCCTATTTACTACTGTCCAATGCTCCTTCCCTGGTTTTGACATATACCTGCTAAAAAATCCCACTGCATGTGCAATTTCTAGTCTAGTATAGACCATTGCATACATCAAACTGCCAACTGCACTAGCATACGGAACATGGGACATGTCCTCTTCTTCTTCCTGTGTCTTGGGACATTGATATGCAAATAACTTTACACCTATAGGAATAGGAACCTTGAACGGTTTACTTCCATGCATATTAAACCTCTGCAATATCGTCTCAACATATTTTCTCTGATTCAACCAGAGTTTCCTATTTGCACGATCTCTTTTAATCTCCATTCCCAGAATGAAGTTAGCAGCACCGAGATCCTTCATGTCAAATTTGGAGGATAGTTGCGATTTCACCTCCTTGATAACAACCGTGTTATTTCCTACCAACAACATGTCATCAACATACAACACTACATAAATGAAGTGATTACCAACCTGCTTGGAATATACACAGTGATCAACCCTGCTTCTTACAAATCCCAATCCAAGGATGTATGTGTCAAACTTTTGG
>ML789504.1:416419-514029 GCA_009831015.1 Picea engelmannii | reverse complement strand
CCTCTGTGGAAGAGGTACTATCAGATCCCTTTGGTTTATCAACCTTCTTAGACTTGCAATCTTTCTTATAATGCCCCATTTTACAACACTTCCAACATTTCCCCAAAGATTTTCTTGGAGACTTAGATCTACCTGTAGATTTAGATCTCCCCCCCAAAGGTTTACCAGGATTCCTGTCTTGGGTACGACTTCTTACAAATAAAGTATCTGTACTATGACTATCCATTCTTTTCCACCTCATCTCTTCAGATAACAAGGATGAAACTACATCCTCATAATTCAATGTAGATTGAGTGGTACTACCAATTGCTACAACCAGATTATCCCAAGAGTCTAGCAAACAACATAACAAAGTAATACACTTATCCTCTTCTGCAATCGTAATATTAATAGAGACAAGTTGACTTACCAGAGTATTAAAGGCATTTAGATGTTCTGTCACAGAATCTCCATCTTCCATCCTAAGATGATACAACTTCTTTCGAAGAAACAACTTGTTTACCAGGGAATTTGATTGATACAAATTCCCCAAATTATCCCATAGTTTTTTGGCTGTAGATTCTCCCGAGACATTCAACAAAACAGAATCTGCTAGGCAGAGTCGAATAGTACTCCTTGCTCTTTTGTCCAACTTCTCCCAATATTCCTTCGACATATCAGTAGCTGGTGTACTAGTAGTTTGTGTACTAGTAGGTTGTGTACCAGTAGCCTGTGTGCTAGTAGACGGTGTACCAATAGGCTGTGTACCAGGATCCACATCGATCCATTGTTCTTTGTCTACAAGAAGGTCCTCCATCTTGAGCTTCCATAGCTCAAATTTTTGACTGTTGAACTTCTCTATCTCGATTCTAGATGAGCTCACCATTCCTCTTTCTATACTCGAATCTCCACTGCAAAAGCTCCCACTAAACCCCGGTTTATCACAGACCCAAGATAAACTTGATCTATCAAGACTGAGACAAACCCTCAACAACAAAGGCGTCCCTCTGAAGCCAAAACCGATCTCTGATACCACATGTAAGTTTTAAACCTATGAAGTAAAGAAATACATATAGATTCTTAAGCAAAATAGAATTTAATCAATGTCTCATACACAGAGTACACAGAGATTTATACCGGAAACCCTCAATTAGGAAAACCTTTCTTATATTCATTATATCGAATTTCACCATTCACTATACAATATATAGAATTTTTTTAGGTATTCCTTAGATACCAAAACCCTAATCCCTAAAACCAGGATTATTTTTAGTAAATCGCTAAAAATAGCAAAAACTGACCAAAAAACAATTTCGGGGCACTGCCCCGAACCCCGTCAGCCCCGGGCTACGCCTGATGCCAAACACTGCGTGTAACCAAGGGGGGGCATACCTTCCCCCCCCTGGGACCCCCCTAGGAAAGTGCCCGGTGCACACGACACAAACAAAGCACTACTACAAGGGATCGTCAGACGCAGTTGTCATATCTGACGTGCCCACATACACACATGCAAAGAATATAACACATACCCAACATTGTGGTGGGGCCACTATGAATCCATATTATACTTTCCCTTTCTCTCGACCAACTACCCCAAGCCCCTATTGGTTAGAATACACCCCCTCCTCAAGGGAAAGCGTATGCATAAAAAATGAACCCAAATCCCCTAATTAGAATAATTAAAAAATAAGAACAATGGGATGGGAAAATAGAATGCCCCAAACCAAGGGAACTAGTGGAATCAAAACCAACAACCTAATATCAACACTGGGGGAAGCCAACCCACCAAAACCCAAGGAAAAGGTAATAATACCTAGCCTAAATAGGGGAATAATCCTAACCTTCACACTAATAAACCTTGTGTTAGTTGTGGTGTCTATGGGTGTTATAACCATTAGTGTTTGTTGTTACCTGAGATGCATCATGCATGGGAAGCAACTGAGGCCACTAAGAGAGATAAAAATCAACCCACCCAACCTTCCTCATTACAATTAATCATGTTGAGAAACCCTTTTCCAATAGAAGGGATTGTGTCCATCACCGAGACCACTCCTCATGAATCACCTCCCACTTCCAAAACTCCTAGAAATGGGAATGATCAAATCTTTGATTTGGATTCTACCGATGTCAACTTGACCACCTATTCTTCTCAGTATGGTATGGCCCCTAAAGCACGACCGATTGACTCTTATGATCATCCTCCATTGGTGTAGCCAATAAAATTTGATTCATTCACAAGATCTAAACACCATGCAAACACACGAGAATGGAAAATAACTCTCTGTTATTCCTTCTACATCCTAACTATTACAATGGAAGTTCAACCCCTTATAACTACTATTTAAGATTTTCAAAAACCACTAATTTTATAAAAACAACTAATTTTAGAAAAACAACTAATTTTAGAAAAATCTCACATGACTCTAAAACTGACCAATAATTAAAAGATAACTAGAGAGACACTATTTTTGAACTCGCTTTTCTGATTTGGTGCATAAACTAAGAGATACTTGATAATTACTAATTTAAAAATTCTCGGAAAAACACTAAAACCTCAATTTGAGGCCTTATATGAAGGAATTTGGTCCCGAAAAGGTGTCGAAACGATGTTTGATCTAAAGGATCATACCAACACAGTAGTGAAATCTTCGAGATGCAACTCCTTGTAAAATGTCATCCCAAACAGATAACCGAGTCAGAAGTTATGACCCTCAGAAATCCCTACATCATCCATCTAAATGGACCTTTGCAAATTGCTCAACCCAATGCTGAATTGACCCCTAAGTTACTGAAGGTTCCATTACAACGTAATGCCCCCAACTCTCATGCACGTGAAACACATAAATATAGAAAATTGGATGAACTAGGTAATTCCCCTGTCATTATGTCATCCCTAGAAGTCCTTCAAATGTGCCCTTCACAATGGAAGGATTTACTATCTAGTTTGGGTGTTGTTGATCCTTCACATGACAAGTTAGTTTTTTTTTACATCAACAAAGTAAAACCATTTTGCATACCCCTCCCTATGGCCTTTCAAGTTCTAGTGTCCATAAGGAATGCCATTATCCATCGATGCATCATTGATGAAGACACATCTACATGTGTCATGTCTACCTAGGTTTGGAAGAAGTTAGGTTCACTTGAGCTCATTCCATATACCATCTCTCTTCATGTGTATGATGGATGATCCTCTCATCCAGAAGGGTTAAACTAGAACTATCCCATTCAATTGGTAGGAAAGAAAGTGCTTATATATGTTGAGGCTATAAATTCCCTTTTGGACTATAACATCCTCTTGGGTCGTAGTTTCAAGTATGCCATGAAGGTTGTTTTCTCATCGGTCTTTTGTACAATGAGTTTCCCCCATCAAGGGAAAATTGTCACCATAGATCAACTTACCTATCATGATCCTAAGACTCAACTCAATCCTGGCAATGTTGTCCCTTCCTTGGATGGGAACCAATAAGTTTCCTCTTTTCTTGAATATGGGGAAGCATTTCTTAGGTGACAAAAATTAAGATTCTCTCTCTCTCTCTCTCTCTCTCTCTCTCTCTCTCTCTATATATATATATATATATATATATAACAAGTAATCTAGTGGGTTAGCTCAATTGTTTTGAATGTATTGTTTCAAGGCAAGTTCAAGTTTAGTTGGGTCCGTCTGGATTACTAATCATAATTATGGTTTGCAGTTGAACCACCTTCCATCCAAATATTCCAAGAAAGATGAGAGAATCATTTTCCTTGAAAATGAATATTACTAAAATATGCATATAGAATTATAATTTATTTGAAAAATGTTAAAAAGATTCCAAAACACTTATAACCTCAGACACCAACATAGTTTATGAAGAGGATGGAGTAAATCTTAAGATCAATGAAGCCCAAGGTGATCTGCTCTCTCCTTTGTTCTAAGATGATCTTAATATCACCCTCACCTCTTGAAAAACGATGTTGGGGCATTCTAAGTCTAAAAGTTCTCGATAGGTGTTCTAAAACCTCTTAACATTTTGCAAACAAATTATAGTTTTAGACGCTCATATTTATATATAAGAATCATAACTTCTTTTGCAAAATGTATCCAAATAAAATGGGAAATTATATTATGTACAAAATATATTTTCATATATATATATATATAATTTCATATTGATCTAATAGATGATGTACGATTTTCATATACCCATTTTTTTATATAAATAATTTCATATTGTTAAAAGGAAATTGTTATTAAATATTTGAAATAAGTAATGAAAATAAAAAAGCTTTATTCAGTGATTTAAAGATCTCCCCAATCGCCATGTAAACAGCATCATGGACTGTTATGGAGATGTTTTTTCATATTTTTGGAGATGGCAACGGGGTTTTTAGTTTTTCATTTTGATATTTTTCTAAATTGTAATTCTTTTTTTTTATTTTCTATTTCAAAGTATTGTTTTTTACAACTTTTTGAAATTTTCAAAGTTAGAATTATCATGTTAAGAATGAAAATGATAATAAAATTTTGATAATTAATTTTTTCATTTTTTATTTGATTTTTTTTCATTTTCTTAATAAAAATCAAAATTTTATTCTCTCACATTCTATGTCATTGTTCTTCAATTATAATTTTTTTTTTTTTTTTTGAATTTAAAGATGTTTGGTTAAAATATTTTTATTTTATTTTCTACATGTAATGATTTTATGTTATTTTTCACTTTTTTTTAATAAAAAAATAATTTTAGTTATACTGAATTAGATTTAATAAAGTTGAATCCATAATTTTTTTACAAATTGTGTGAGAATAGTCTAAATATTTTATTTTTAAAAAATTTTAGTATATTTTTCAATTTGTTTTTATCCAAAATCTAGTTAAAATTTAAAAAAAAAGAAGATTGCAGAGTGTAATAAGTTTTTTTTAAGGTGCTAAATTCACTTATACATTCAAAAATACAATTTAAGCAATGCAAAATTTTAATTTCACCAAAAAATACATAGTCAGATTTACTTGATGATTGCCAAAAAAACACAAAAAAAAGAATGTTATTCAATTCAAATCAATTAAACTAATCAACCACTCTAATTATTTTTATTAATTATAATAGTAATGCTTATTTACAAATAAATGAAAAAAAATAGTAACACTTAACTATAAAAAAATAAACATCACATATGTAAACTTTTGGCATAACTTCTATTTTGTAGTTGGTTATGGTGTATGTCTTAAAATTGCTTTTGCTTGGCTAACAACTCATTTTCTTCCGACGCTAGGAAACATATGAATGGCCCAAGACCCAGAGACATCTTGCAAGAGTCAAAGCCTACCCCTTATAAACTACTAGTGACTTGGTTTTCCTTGAATAATGATGATAAACAATTTTCAATAATGGTGATGAGTCAACCGTTCCTGCATAAAAACTAGTGATGAATATCCACACTATTGATAAACAATTAAGTTATAATAAATTTTCTCACTTTATTAAAAAAGAAACCTTTATTTTGTAGTGCAAAATTATATTAACAAAATATTTTAATTGCAAAATTATATCAACAACCTATTTTAATTTTTATTTATTTATAAAATATAGGATACGTGAGTACAAAATTCATAATAATGATCTTAGAATATGGTTGAAATTTATTTGAGTCTAAATTTAATTGCACTCATAAGTAAAGCGGTGTTACAATTTAAAGTGGAAAAGACGGGTCATGTGTATAACGTTAAAACTTTAATATGTTCTTGTAAGGAAACTTTTAATATGTTTTTATTCATGAGTGTGGAATATTTATGTTGCATTTTTATGGCCGACCAGATTTAACAGTGATATTGATTTTGTAATTTCAGAAGATAAAACATTATTATTTAAAAAAAATGATTCTTAATATAGGAATATCAGTATATCTTAGTAAGAGAATATCGGTATTAAATTTATTCCAATTGTGTATAAATATATTATATTTCTTAAAAATAATGACCATTTTATAAAATATGAATGTGTATATAATTTAGGAATGAATAGTGTTTTTTAAATTTAAGTTGTTTATTTATTTTTTCAAAATATTATTTTAATGGTTTTGATAATAATCAGCATACATTTATGTTAAAATTGGAATTTATCGAGATTTAATTATAATTATAATTTTAGATTATTTAAAAATTGGTTAGTATGAATTAATTTAATAAAATTTAATAAATGTTTTAAAATATAGTTTTATAGCTTTGATGATGATTATTATTATATGTGTATGCATGCACATTGTATTATTATTATTATTATTATTATGTGTGTATGAATATACATTGTAATATTATTTTTATGTAAGTATCAAATCTATCATATTTTTATATATGTTTAAATTAGTATTTTTATAGTTTTTTTTATATAATAGTTTTATATTAAGTATGTTTTTTTAAAAGGTTATATGTTGAAATTTAAATAAAATAAAATATATATATTTCTTTAAACTTTATTAATGAAATTGTTTTATGAAAAATATTTTTTTTCCACACACAAAAATCTTATATTCTTATATACCAGTTTAATGTCTAAATTAATTATGACTTTAAAATTTTATTATTATTGTTATTATAATATATCAAATTTGTATCTTTCATATATACAAATATTTTTATTTTATATATTTAATCAATTGATATATCACATAAATTTTATCTACACAAAGCCAACATTTTTATCATATTGAATTATGATAATATATTTCAAAACAACCAATTAAAATGAAACATTTAAACTAAAAACATAAAAATGGTTTTCATTAAAGTGGTGTAATAATATTCTTATAGTGGGCGATGGCTCTTTAATCTCGTATTAGTAAATTTGTCACAAATCCATAATTAAATATGTCACAAATCCATCCATAGTATATGGAAAAAATATTGTTTTCATTTAGTGTGTTGGAATTATATTGTTATTGATATTGTTTTCATTTAGTGTGTTGGAATTATATTGTTATTGATAATGGTGGTGTTGTTGATAATAGTGCTGGCATTTTTTTTTGGTTTATAGTCATCATTAATTTTACATAAAATAATGCAGATTAATTAAGATTAGGAAATGAGGGTTAAAATTCCAATAACCATTTATCATTGTATATTACTAATTTATATAGAAATTTAATATGTTATTACATATTACTATTTTATATTCTCAATCTTTAATATGTTATTACAAATTACTATTTTATATTCTCAATGTTATTACATATTACTATGTTATATTCTCAATCAGCCTACCTTCTAGGAGAGAGTGGTAACACTATGGAGTTAGTTACACATGACTAGATTGTGAATAATGGATGATAATAGTTCCATTTTCATCATTGTGTTGGTACATTATTTAGGAATTGATTTTTCCATATCAAGGTAGGTGAGAGGTGAGCGAAAACTAGGTGGATAATTATGAGTTCGTTTTATAGGTAGAGTTGATAAAAAATTAAATTAATTTTATATTTTTACGTTAAAATTATGAAAATTTTAATACATTTTAATAATAATAAGAAATAAAATAATTATAATGAAAAGAAAAGTAAATGGGTTTATGGAAAAATGAAAAATGATTGTATAGTATTTTAAAATTTAGAAAATTAAAAATTTAGGGAAAACTAAAGAAATTAAGGAAAATAAAAGACCAAACAAGAATAACAATGTTGTGGAGTATAGTGTGTTATTTAATTTTTTTAGAAGTAAATTGTGTGTGAGTTCATGAAATGTTCAACTTTTTGAATGGATACTCCATTCATCATCAAAGATAAATAGTTGTAATAATAATAAAAAGAGTGTTGGTGAAGCCATTATTAAATTTCTTCTTGAAGCCATTGTACTCAATATACAACATATAAGGGACCACCTAGATTCACAACTAGTGGTGTCTTAGTTGAATAACATTTACCATGTGCACAATCCTATGCTTTGAAGTATTTATGGATGAGACTTCTTGAGAGTTATTTTGAATTCATTACTTATATTCATGTGTCAATGAGGTTTAATGAATTCACTTATTCATTAGTTAATTATGTTTTAGATTGACATTGGTCAAATTAATATAACTAAAACATGCATGTAAATAATCATGGAAATAGCAATCACATCAATTTTTACACTCATAAGTAAAAGTGAAATCATATGTATGTAATATAAAACATCATATCATGTCCAAACTGTGTGATGTCAAGTACACAAATAGGCTTAGCCTTTACCAATACAAAAATAGGTCTAAGTATGCCAACCATAGATAATAAAATGAGGAATACTCCTTAGTCTCAGAGCCCTCTATGAACACCAAATAACAAATGACTATTGTGGTCAATTGTCATAAAATTTGTTTCCACAATGGTAGTACTCCTACCACATGCCTTTGCATATCCTCTAGGATATCTAGAAGTCATGTCAATGAAAAACTAATGGTCAAACCCTCAATGTTCAGTTGGAACTCTGAAAGGACCCTCTACAACATTTGCAGCTCTAGATTATCCAACTCCTAAGGGATGGTCCTCCTCCTATCTTCCTTAATGATGGTTCTGTGGGAGTCTATAAAGATATATATGACCTATATTTGTATCATCAAGGAATGTTTTTTATTGACATTACATAAAAAAAGTTATATACCTCTTAAGTCCTAAAAATTGAATAACTTTTAAAATACAAAAACATTGAAAAATACATAAACGTTAAAAATATATTCTTACTAATGTGGCCCCACTAGGCTTCAAGCTTGGGAAATGCTATCTCTAGGTTGTGTCGAAAGTTAGTGTCTGCATAGGGAAATCCTTGATTCATACTAACTACTCAACCCACTAATAAAAAAACTCATCTAAGAATGCATTGGTGACCTGGCCTCCCCCTAGCGAGTACATTGGATCTATGCATATCATCATCTTGGGATCTATTGACTCAGTTATAGGTATAGATATGCACGGGTGTAAAACCAAGAGTCTCTCTACATAACATAAAATAATCTTGTTCCTAAATGAATTCTATCTATCCATCCTACAAGGTATCAATTGGGCCTTTGTATTGACAAGGAGACTTGAGGAACAATCAAATACTACAAGCCTAAGGCACTTTGTGCCATAATACATCGGTGCATGAGAGGCTAGATGTGGTGTTGTGACCCATACTATCCAAGTGATCGTAAACATGATGGTCTTGAAAAATAACTCAAGATCACAACTATGGGTACCTAGTTGTTGACCTTTTGTGTGTCTATCACACAGTAGGTGTGCATGTAATTTATGACAGTACTAGTGGCTCCCCCTATACCACCTCCTTTTAGGACTACCAACTCACCTCATCGGGATAGTATTATTAGGAAGTATATGTCCTTGATCTCCAATCTCAGTGTCTCATCAACTATTTGAAAATTGTCTCGGTCTGGACCCCAATACCCTATCAATATTAGTTTTTATCACCTACAAATTGTTCACTTCGACATTTCTACAAGAAATACACCATTATTAGCATGGTTACCATCCATTTCACCTCGTTTTCCACCTCCACTAGACATTCAAAATCTATTGGGACAAATCCAAGTTTTGAGATAATAGTGGAAATAGATATATTAACCCTAATAAGTGCAGTAACAATGTAGAAAATACCCCCAAAATCTAAACAACTCCTCAAAATTCACAATTTTGACCATTTTTTGCTTGAATTTTCCAAAAAGGGAAAGCAATTATAAGTGGACATTTATAAACCCTAATTATTATTATTAGCCTTGATTTGGTCATATTTAACCACTATTTTGAAGACCATGTCAAAGGGTTTAGCCACTATTTTCCCTATAAATAAAGGCTTGAGGCCAGTCCATCCATAGTAGGTACATGCTACCTAAATCACACCAAAGATATTGAGGACTCCTTCCTCTTGATAGTACTTTCATTTTCATGCTACTTTCTCACTCAACCAAGGAGGGTATTACTCACACATCAAGGAATCCAAGGACCTTTGCAATGAAGGGGCTTTGGAGCCCATCTACTCCAACACGTTTATCTATTAGGTGTATTCTTTGGCCTTCCTATTGGTAATGGATATATTCTTTACATTCTTTCAAAGTACTTGTTCGTGTTTAATACTGTAGTTTCTTTCTTGTCTTTCTTTTTGCAAGAATAAGTTGGGCTTTTAAGTTTGTATAGTAGATCTAGGGTATGGTTTCCATATTCTAAATACCATTTTGTCTAGATCTAACACACAACCATTATGTTAGTATTATTGTGCACCTTTGCTGCAAATTATACCCAATAAATTGGAAAAATCATTAGGGAAAAGAACCATTTCTTCTTCCCTAGTTGTGGGTGTGTGTCTCATCCCCCCTACCCCCTTCACTCTTATGATTTTAGGATATTTTGCTTGCCATTTTTTTTTTTTTTGTGTCTACATGAATCTGTAGATGGAAATCCTCCATTTTCCCCTAGGAACATGCTAATTTTCTGGACCAACACACTTTTTGGCCCTTTTTTTGCACTCATTCAATGCACTCACACCCCCCGCTCAAAATATGCACTCATACAATGCACTTTTTGGGCCATTTTCTACTCTCATCTAGTGCATAAAATTTATTTCTATACTACTAGCACATAAAATAGGGCATTTTTCTGCATTGTCTCTAGAATTGATTTTTTTTTTTACATTTTTGGTTGTCTTGGCCTAAGGAGTATTCTTATAGGGTTCATTCATCCTTTAATGACACTTATATTGTGTTTGTAATGCATTCTATATGAAATAATGTAGGATGAGAATGGAACCCCTTGGGTGTTTAGTATCTTCCACTTTTAGGTTCCCTTTTGGTTGCATTGCACATTTTTGTTTCAGTATGCTTAGGGTAGAACCCTAGCTTGTTTGAATAGCCCTTAGATGCACTTCATTTACAAGAAATTTTGATAAATAAATGCCTCCCCTGTTGCATAAGTAATTATCCTAGGGTTTTCATTTTTGTGTGGATTTTGAATATTTTCTTTTTCATCTTGTTAGTTGTATTGTTTATAGCTTTCAACCCTTGCTTGTTTGTTGTTAGATTAGGAATTTTATTTTATATTAGAATTTTTCTCGATTTAAACAAAATAATCTCCTTTTATTCTTAGTACTTATCTTGTTTCTCTTGACTTTTTACTTTGAACTTTTCATGCTTTTTAAGCCCTATATATTAGCTAGATTGAGTAGTAGCTTTTATTTGTAAATATGAATTATTGCAAGATTATTTCTCCTTTGAAATGGTTAACTAGAATAAAGAAAGTGTTTCTTTTACTTTAGTATTTGTCTTAATTGTTAGCTTGCTTCTTAATTCTAGATTTCATTTATTGCAATTATTTCATTTTGTAAGCAACTTCTTTTGAAGTTGATCACACCACTTGTGCACCCACTTCACACGTTAGCTATGCACTTGGCTCATGACCCCAAGCTTGAAGTTAAAATAAACCACTTAATTTAACACACTTAATCCCCCTTTTGGGATAAAGAATCTTTTATTTAAGTTAGGGTTGTGGGAATATGCATCCAAATCACTCACCACAACCATTTCACATTTGAGATATAATGGTCAAATTTTAGGGAACTTGAAATACTTTCTATCAGATATGGTCAAGGCTTGTTTAGAAATAGGCATGCTCTTCATAGTGGATAATTACAAGGTTGGGAATAGAGGTGTGATTGAGACTCCTAGTTATTTCAATAATGAATATCTCCTAACCATTTTATTTCAAATTGAAGGAAATGAAAAATGTTGCATGTATCTATGAAGAAGTAGCTTCATGGCCATTCTACTAGGTTTCTCACTTGAGTGGCTCTCACAGGAGGGAGGGCACCTGATTTTTTTTTCTATGAGACTTTGGGACTTCGTCTCTCATTGTCTTCTAGTTATAATTGTCTCATTCATACCTTAACTCATCCACATAGGGGACCTCGTTACCTGTATTTTTAGTTGTTTGGAAGGCCCTTATTCCATAACTTAGGTGTTGGCCCTCGACCAAGTTTTGGGGAAACTTTGGTCAGTTTTGGCCCACTTTTGAAATTCGACACGATGGTCTAAGAAGGAGTGCCTAGGTGGAGCTGAGATCACGGATCTCACCTATTTTGTGGGCTATGTGGACCTAGTAAGGGGTCCTCTAGGGTTTTGTAATGGGTTTATGGGTTGTCGGCCCATGGGTTTTCCCCATGTTTAGGCCTTATTGTAAGGGTTTGTAAAGTATAAATAAGAGGAATGTGTTGTAGAAGAGGGAGGAGTTATGTGTGAAACAATAGATCTGTGTGTGTCGAGGCTTTGTGCTCGACTGTGAATTTGTAGAAGAAGCTAAGTGCCATGATAGAGATTGTGGCTCTGTGCATTTGAACTAGTTTTGGAAGGAGGATCTAGTGCTTAGTCCGCAGATCTCCTGTCTGGTGCGGAGTTCGACTATGTGGCTTAGTGCACATGAGTGGTTGAATGTAAGATCTTGGCGAATAATAAAGAGGCGAAGTAGTTTTTGGATGTAGCCCCACCCTGGGGTGAACCACATATATCTGGTGTCTCATGGTTTTCTTTGTGCAGTGCTATCTCTGTTATGTTTTTGTTTAGTGCTTAGATTATGATGTGTAATGAATATTTATGTTGTTGCTTAAATACTTTGCTAATGTTAAAGGGTAAATGAATGCTATATCTGACTCATGGTGGTAAGTGCTAAGTGCTCAGGATATATAATCATTTGTTATTACTACGCTGATCTATCTTTGATTATGTGCTGCAGTGTTAATAGGGTTAATAAACTAATGCATGTCACATCCTAGGCGTTAACGTAATATTATATGAAGTGCTATTATCACAGATTCGTGTCCCATCCTGGTTACAAACATCTGCGTCCTGTAACCCCCCTGCTTCTACCTCGAGTGAGACTTCGACTGCTTCACAGGTGTTTCCGAAAGGGTCAGTAGTCGGGTTTTTTTTGGTGTGATGTTAAGCGTTGAACCATGGGTCTGCCCCTGTGCCAACAAATGGTTTCATTGTCGGGACCTGAAACTGTGATTGCTGGGAATTGAAGTAAATAAAAAGAGAAGTTGTGTGCGTAGATATGCTATTGAAGTGCACAATACTCTACTTGAATTGAAAAGCTTTGTGCCAATAAAGTAAGATGATATGAAGAAAAGAGGTAAGATCCTAAAAGAGGTAAGCTTTGTGCTTTGGTAAGAGAAAGATAAGTGAAATTTTTTGTTTCGAAAGAATGAATTTAAGTATGTTTAATAGATTATGTCCTAGCCTGAAGGCTAGGGCGCAGTTGAAAGAAAGAGTTGATTTGATTAAATTTAATGGAAATGAAGAAAGATATGTTATTCCTATGTATAGAAAGAGTTTCTGGATTGATAAGTGGATGCAGGAACCTAGAAAGAATTTTTGTAGATTGCAGGTCCAACACTATGATCCTAGGGGAAGTGCACAATACAAAAAAGATTGGGGAACATTTAAGAGAAAAGGAGGATTGAATTTGTGTTATAATTTCATAAGGCTGAGACATATTGCTAAGGAATCCCCTAGGGTAGGCCCTATTTGTCTTTGTTGTAAGATTGTTGGTCATGAGGTTGAGGATTGTCCAAGAATTATTGCTAAAGTTGAAGGGATGAACATAAGACAAGAAAATTATGAAAAGAGTCAAGAAACTAAGGGTATGTTAGAAAGTCATAAAGATATAAGATCAGAGGAAGTCCAGACTATGTTATTACAGTTAAAAGAAATGATGGGTGCTCATAAAGATGTCAGTTTATTAGAAAGCTTGAAAGAGAAAAAGCGCATAAGTGCAAGAATAAAAGACTTCGACATAGATTGTGTCTTGGATGAAGAAACACAAGTGAATATTATGACAGAAGAAACTTGGGAAGTTTTGGGAAATCCTACTGTGGTACCTTCTTTAGGAAGGATAGGCTTGTTTAAGAGAAAGATGATAACTTTATGTGGAAGAGTAACTATTGTAGCTATTATTGTTCATGGAACATCGACTGAAGAAGAATTTGAAGTCATTAGGTTTGTTAAGGACAATGCCCCTTTCACACTTTTATTAGGTATGACTTGGATCAAGCAGGATTAGATCAGAAGGAAAGAAGAGGAAGAAGCTAGCAAAAATAAAAAGCAAGAATTAAGGGATTTCATAGCTAGGAAAATAGACCAACTAAGAGAAGAACAAGAGGATAAGTCGAAGAAACATAGCAACATAACAATGCAAGAGGGACAAAAAGAAAAAAAATTAGCTATCAAGGTTCAAAGAATGCAAGAAGGTTTGAAGGACCTATCTATCCAAGAGAGAAGTATGCCCACTCAGGAAGTGTTAAGAAAATGGATATTAACTTCAGAACCTTTGAGGGTACCTCAATAGTGCAAAGCCACTACGCTAGGGGAAGATAAGAATAAAAATGGAAAGAGGATTCAAGAAACAATTAAAGAGACTCAAATAACAGGAAAGAAGGCAAGGAAGCTCTATAAAAAGAAGGATAAGTTGGAAAAGCTACAAGAAGTTAAGGAAACCGAATGGAAGACTTCGCAGACTGGAACCTCGCAGGAGGCAGGTTCATAGGGTTTGAACCTCACTGGAACAACAGGTCCGCGCAGATTTGGACTTCGCCCTGGCGAAGTTATATGACTGTTGGAGGTTCCCCAACCATTAGAGTGATTCTCCAAAACGATTAGGAAACAAATTTATGGGTTTATGGACTACTTTTGGACATTGAGACCGTGCCATAACATATAGATTTACATTAATGGAAGCATTTTTCTGTCCGTTGGAAGATCCATCACGACCACCTTGCTTACTTAACTCATTGATCGTGACACTGGGACCACTTTTAGCTACCCATGATTGACTAAGATAAGATGAGAATTGTCCAAGTTTCAAGCCGTGCTACCTGTTGTTATCTGAAACTATACCCCGCTTGTTCGTTTGTCTACCCCACATTTTTGTTAAAATCTAGAATGTCGGGCGAACCCAACGAGTTGGAGAATTATATCGAGGAAGTTCTTAAGAAGCTCATGGTTGACAGACCTATATCTGAAGGTATTCAAGCGTTTTCAACTAGGGGATTGTAGGCTTCCCCTTCGAACGGACGTCATTCCACTCACATCAACCCCGTAACTGAACAAAGAAGTAAGCACCACGGTGATCTGGCTAACGTGAAGTAGATCTCGTTCTTCTTGCCTAAATATATTCTGCCTCTGGCTGATGATGTTAACTGCGACATCATCCCTCATGATTTCGAGTACTCTATTTTCACTGCATACATTCCGAAAGGAATTCACATAGTCGGGAGTCAGTTAGGACAGATATCGCTGTTGAAGAACAATGAATTCAACTTAGGAGACTAGAAGAACTATGCCATGTTAGCTCCTCACCTATATTAAAAAAATACAACCAGGAAGAAACCTCACCTCGTCTCGCAGCCATGGATTAAAGGGTTGGTACAACCAACCGTATTGAACATAATGAAGATTCCCCATTTTGGCCTCCACCAGGAGGTTAATGCTTTTGTTAATCTCCTTATTTCATGTTATCATGGCGGATATCTATGGCTCAACATGAGAATTACTATGGATCTGACGTTGATCCACCGGCTCATAGGTCTAAGTTTGAAGGGTCCTGACCCACAACAATTCTATCTAGGGAATACCTCAGACCATTCGTTAGCACAACGGATCAAAGAATCCTATGGAGAAGTAGAAAAGGGGAAGCAATATTACAAGGTAGCCTCCATACAGGATGGTGCAGTGGGCCTTTCTTGTCAACTCTTAGCTGGAAATCTAGTGAGGAAGAACCGCCCCACATAGGTCACCGGGTTCGTGGTGGACCTCACAAGTAAGTGTGTTGAGGGCATGCAGATGAACTGGGCAAACTACCTTGTCAATGAGCTAGAAAAGGATTGCCGTGAAGCCCATGACTTGGGATATGAATTTAATTACAGTTGGTTGATAATCTTGATCACATTTGTGGCTTCGCAGATGCCTGAAAGAGTCACTTTCCCAGAGATTGAACCTACAGAGCCCTTGGCCACTCAGTTTTCCACCCTGTGGTATACCAATGACATGACAAAGAAATGGAAGTATAATGTCATGTTTCACAGATACTATCAACAGTATAAGGTCGCCATTGAATCATTCCCATGTATGACACCAGGTAACCTACATCAGTACCGACCCATATTGAAGTTCCACGCTGATCCCCACTTCATTTACATCATCGTACGAAGAGATGAGCACCCAAAAGAATTGCAGTCCTACTATAAGCTGACATATGAATATATGGAGAAGATTACAAAGGAATGGCCAGAAGAATTTCTTATACCTGTCGACGATGCATATTTATATGACACTTACATAATAGGAAGCCTGATAGTTACACGAGTTGAACATGTCAGACAGTCCAGTGGGACGAAGAAGCAGAAAAATCTGGTCGAAGTCCAGGACATAGAGAGTGATGAAGATAAAACTTTTGGAGATAACGGGTCTGGCTCACCAGGAGGAGGAGGAGATGAAGCAAACAGATAGGGAGGAGGAGATGAAGGAGAAGAAGAGAAAGGAGGAGGAAAAGATACACCCCCTGAAGATCCCCCTGTTGGGACAATGATGCCGCAGAAAAGGAATTTTTCTCCAAAGAAACCTTTAACAAGGAAGAAAACGTGCGCCAATAAGCCACAGTTGGAATCCACTCTCACTGATGATGACATTAGTCTGGTCCGCAGAGCTATGGAGGATGCCTCTGAAGACATGCTGCGGAGATACAAAGAGAAGCAAGTGGATTTATACGTAAGTATTGAGAGGGAGTTGAAGGAAGTGAAACATGCTGTTCGCTTGGTCCGCGCAGTGCCTACTGCACTGTTTGCACCTTCCTTATCATAGACCATAGAATTGGGGTACGAACCAGCCCAGTTAAGAAGGCCTGCTGGTGCAACAAAATCCTGGTTCCATAGAGCTCATGAAGAGAAGGAGAAGGCTATAGAATCCCTGCAAAAGGAGAAAGATGAAGTCCTATTACAATTACGAGCAGCACAGGACAATGTAGCTACCCATGAAACTGAGAAAGAAAAGTTTCAGGTGAAGCTTCAAGAGGAAAAGAGATGTATTGAAGCCCAACTAAAGAAGGAAAACGAGTAGCTGATCGCAGAGTGGGCCATGGTTAAAGAAGCGATAAGTAAAGAATGTCGCTCTATGTCAAGCTTGATACAGGAGGAGTAGGAGATTGTAGAAGCTCAAGTAGCGAAGTTCGCAGAGACCCTCCAGTAGTTTCATGCTAGGATAACTGAACTAGAGGCCCAGACAGTACCGAGCACCCCACAAGAGGTGTGTGACCAAAGGGAGGAGTCTGCCAAGAACATAGTAGCAAGTATCAAAGCCCTCGCCTCGGTATGTAAACAACTGAGTGATAGGAGCGCCCAGACATATGAATGCCTCACCGAGGATCCAGAGCTAAAGAAGATAGAAGTGCAGTCACATGAGGTGCAACAACAAACATTTTCATTGCAGGCACAGATGAAGCTTCTCACAACAGTGGAAAGGATTAAGAGATCCTAGGAGTAGTTCATAGTACACAACCAGATAACTGCCCTCCAGGGTAAGGTGATGGAAGTAACGCAGAAGCTACAACCTGTGCAGGACAAATCTTGCAAGGTGTTTGAGGAGATTGAAAGCCAAGGTTCACAGTTAGATCAAGTAGTCGCAACAGTAGAACGATGCCTGGAAGGGCCTGTTACAGAGCATATAGTCTAGGAGCTCGCTGAGTAGGAGGCTTAAGTGAGGTAGCAAGTCAAATCAGCTCGAGTTAAGCTCGAGGATTTTGAAGCAGCATTTTCTATACCTGAGTGACTCCGAACGAGTCACAGGTGAGTGTTGGGGGCCTGTTGGCCCTCGACTAAGTTTTGGGGAAACTTTGGTCAGTTTTGGCCCACTTTTGGACTTCAACACGATGGTCGAAGAAGGAGCACCCAGGCGGAGCTGAGATTGTGGATCTCACCTATTTTGCGGGCTATGTGGACCCAATAAGGGGTCCTCTATGGGTTTTCCCCATGTTTAGGCCTTATTGTAAGGGTTTGTAAATTATAAATAAGAGGAATGTGTTGTAGAAGAGGGAGAAGTTCTGTGTGAAATAGTAGATCTGTGTGTGTCAAGGCTTTGTGCTCGACTGTGATTTTGTAGAAGAAGCTAAGTGCTGTGATAAAGATTGTGGCTCTGTGCATTTGACCTAGTTTTGGAAGGAGGATCTAGTTCTTAGTGCGTAGATCTCGTCTAGTGCAGAGTTTGACTCTGTGGCTTAGTGCACAAGAGTGGATGAATGTAATATCTTGGCGAATAATAAAGAGGCGAAGCAGTTTGTGGATGTAGCCCCACCCTAGGGTGAACCACGTATATCCAGTGTCTCATGGTTTTCTTTGTGCTGCTATGGAGAAGTAGAAAAGGGGAAGCGAGGTTACAAGGTATCCTCCATAGAGGATGGTGCAGTGCGCCTTGCTTGTCAACTCTTAGTTGGCAAGATAGTGAGGAAGAACTGCCCCAAAAAGGTCACTGGGTTTGTGGTGGACCTCACAAGAAAGTGTGTGGAGGGCATGCAGATGAAATGGGAGAACTACCTCGTCAACGAGCTAGAAAAGGATTGCCACGAAGCCCAGGACTTGGGATATGAATTTCATTACAGTTGGTTGATCATCCTGATCACATTTGTGGCTTGGTAGATGCCTGAAGGAGCCATTTTCCCAGAGATTGAACCTACAGATCCCTTGGCCGCTCAGTTTTCCACCCAGTGGTATACCAACGACATGAAAAAGCAGTGGCATTCTAATGCCGTGTTTCAAAGATACTATCAACAATTGAAGGTCACCATTGAATTATTCCTGTGTATGACACCACATACCCTGCATCAGTACCGACCCATAAAGAATTTTTGTGCCGATCCCCACTTCATTTATATCACTGCGCGAAGAGATGAGCACCAAGAAGAATTGCAGTCATACTATAAGTTGATAGATGAATATATGGAGCAGATTACAAAGGAATGGCCAGAAGAATTTCTTGTACCTATCGTCGATGCAGATTTGTCTAACACTGACACTATAGGAAGCCCAATAGTTACACGAGTTGAACATGTCAGATAGTCCAGTGGGACGAAGAAGTAGAAAAATCTAGTCGAAGTCCAGGACATAGAGAGTGACAAAGAGAAAACTTCTGGAGATAACGGGTCTAGCTCACCAAGAGGAGGAGGAGACGAAGCAAACAGACAGGGAGGAGGAGATAAAGGAGAGTTAGAGATAGGAGGAGGTGAAGCTACACCACCTAAATATCCCCCTATTGGGACAGTGACGTCACAGAAAAGGAATTTTTCTTCGAAGAAACTTTCAACAAGAAATAAAACGCATGCCAATAAACCACAGTTGGAATCCACTCTCACTGATGATGAAATTAGTCTGGTCTGCAGAGCTATGGAGGACGCCTCTGAATACATGCTGTAGATATACAAAGAGAAGCATGTAGAGTTATATAGAAGGATTGAGAGGGAGTTGAAGGAAGTGCAACAGGCTGTTTTCTTCATCCGCGCAGTGCCTACTGTGTTATTTGCGCCTTCCTCATCACAGACAGTAGAATTGGGGGACGAACCAGCCCAGTTAAGAAGGCTTACTAATGAAGCAAAAGCCTGGTTCCATAGAGCTCATGAAGAGAAGGAGAATGCTATAGTTTCCTTTCAAAAGGAGAAAGATGAAGTCCTATCATAATTACGAGCAACGCAGGACAGTGTAGTTGCCCATGAAAGAGAGAAAGCAGAGTTTCAGGCGAAGATTCAAGAGGAAAAGAGAGCTGTTGAAGCCCAACTACAAAAAGAAAAAGAGCAGCTGATCGCAGAGCATGCCATGTTCAAAGAAGAGGTAAGTAAAGCATGTCGCTCTATGCCAGGGTTGATATAGGAGGAGTAGGAGCCTATCGAATCTCAATTAGTGAAGCTTGCAGAGTCCCTCCAATAGTTTCAGGCTAGGATAACTGAATTGGAGGCCCAAGCAGTACCGAGCACCCTGTAGGAGGTGTGTGACTAGAGGGAGGAGTCCACCAAGAACACAATAACAAGTATCAAATCCCTTGCCTTGGTATGTGAACAACTGGTTGATAGGAGCGCCTAGACATATGAACACCTCGTCGAGGATCCAGAGCTAAAGAAGATAGAAGCACAGTTACATGAGGCACAACAACAAGAATTTTCATTGCAGGCATAGATGAAGCTGCTCACAATAGTGGAAATGATGAAGAGATCCTAGGAGCAACGCACACTACAACAACAGATCACTGCCCTCCAGGGTAAGGTGATGGAAGTAATGCAGAAGCCACAACTTGTGCAGGAAAAATATTGCAAGGTGTTCAAGGAGATCGAAATCCAAGGTTCACAGTTAGATCAAGTAGTCACAGTAGTAGAACAATGCCTGGAAGGGCCTGTTACAGATCAGATAGTGCAGGAGCTCGCTGAGCAGGAGGCTCAAGTGAGGTAGCAAGTCAAAGTTGCTCGAGTTAAGCTTGAGGATTTTGAAGCAGCATTGTCCAGACCTGAGTGACTCGAGACAAGTCACTGGTGAGTGTTGGGGGCGTGTTGGCCCTCGACCAAGTTTTGGGGAAACTTTGGTCAGTTTTGGCCCACTTTTGGACTTCGACACGATGGTCAAAGAAGGAGAACCTAGGTGGAGCTAAGATCGTGGATCTCACCTATTTTGTGGGCTATGTGGACCTAGTAAGGGGTCCTCTAGGGTTTTGTAATGGGTTTATGGGTTGTCGACCCATGGGTTTTCCCCATGTTTAGGCCTTATTGTAAGGGTTTGTAAAGTATAAATAAGAGGAATGTGTTGTAGAAGAGGGATAATTTTTGTGTGAAACATTAGATATGTTTGCATCAAGGCTTTGTGCTCGACTGTGATTTTGTAGAAGAAGCTAAGTGTTGTGATAGATATTGTGGCTAGTGCATTTGAACTAGTTTTGGAAGGAGGATCTAGTGCTTAGTGCATATATCTCTTGTCTGGGGTAGAGTTCAACTCTGTGGCTTAGTGCACAGGACTTGCTGAATGTAATATCTTGGTGAATAATAAAGAGGTGAAGCAGCTTGTGGATGTAGCCCCACCCTGGGGTGAACCACGTATATCTAGTGTCTCAAGGTTTGCTTTGTGCAGTGCTATCTCTGTTATGTTTTTTCTTAGTTATTATATTATGTTGTGTAATGAATATTTATGTTGTTGCTTAAATAATTTTCTTATGTTAAAGGGTAAATGAATGATAGATATGACTCATGGTGCTAAGTGCTCAGGATATATAATCATTTGTTATTACTTCACTGATATATCTTTGATTATGCTCTACGGTGTTAATAAGGTTAATAAACTAATGCATGTCACTTCCTAAGAGTTAACAAAATATTCTGGGAAGTGTTATTATCACAAATTCG
The DNA here is from genome assembly GCA_009831015.1 of Picea engelmannii. Classification (NCBI taxonomy): domain Eukaryota; kingdom Viridiplantae; phylum Streptophyta; class Pinopsida; order Pinales; family Pinaceae; genus Picea; species Picea engelmannii. The sequence continues at coordinate 492,648 of ML789504.1, read as the reverse complement.
TGTCCCAGCCTGGTTACATACACCTACGTCCTGTAACCCCTCCTGCTTCTACCTCGGGTGAGACTTTTCCTTCTTCGCAGGTGTTTCTGAAAGGGCCGGTAGTCGGGGTTTTTTTGTTGCACTGTTAAGCGTTGAACCCTGGTTCTGCCCCTGTGCCAACATTAGGCTTGTTTGAGCGTTATTGATTTGTATCTTAGGCTAGAGTCTTTTTCTTAGATAGGATGGAACATATTTATTTAGGCTACCTTTATTTTGATTCAAAAACACTTGAAACCACTTTTTGCACCACTTGAACATGTAGTGTTGTTGTTTTATCATTGTATTTTCTTGATTTTTTTCTTTGGTAACTTTAGCCTATAATAGATTATTTTCCTTTTAGGAGAGACAATTACCCCTAGGAATCATTTATCCCCCAAGGAGAATCTCTCAATGAGTTAGGGTGAACCATCCTATCCTACCTATGGGCTCATCATCCTTGGATTCGAGAAGTTCATCTTCTTCATATTTGGAATCCCCATCCCCTTCGAGGCCTTCTAGTTCAAGTGATCTCAAAACTAATCCCCCTTCTACTAGTTCATCTTCATCCCTCTCAAGTAACATATCGGTCTCTACCATGACATGAACTAATGCTAACCAACTCACTTTGCCTTACATGGTGGGTTAAATATCCCTAATTTGACCAAGCTTATCAATGATCCTATCTAGCATGATGCCACTTGGTCATCTATGCCAACCAAGATACCCTCAAATATCCCTAAGTTTTATGGTTTTTCCGAAGAAGACCATTCCAATCACATCATCTCCTTCCACCTATGTTGTTCTTGTAATAGAATCATGGAAGACTTGGTTCAATTAAGGTTGTTTCAATGCAATCTCATAGGTGTAGCCACCAATTGGTACATTAATCAACCAATCTATTTTCATGCCTCCTTTGAGTCCATATAAAAGGTGTTGTTAACCTTGTTTTAACTTTTGGTTCACCACAATGTAGGAATCGAGCTTCTCACCAACTTCCATCAAACTATTAGCACCCATATTATGGACCATATCCATGAATGGTGTAGATAACATGGCTTGTGTAAAGATGATATTAACAATAGGTTCCTTATAGATTGGTTTTTGAAGTCATTACTTCCTCGCATTACTAAGGATGTAGCCATGACCATGCCTAGGAGTGAAGAGGAAGTCATTCAAATGGCACAACATTATGACCTTATCTATGCATTGTCAAGGTATTTATACAATATTATCCCCAATTCCCCTCACTCTTGCTCATGTGACTTGTCTAGACCAAGGGCATCCCATGTATTTGATGGTGTTATAGGGTCTATTTCACATGATCATCCACATCCTAATCTCCTTGAACCTATTGGATATGGTACATATGGTGGGGTTAGTACCCCTTACACTCAATCTCCTATAGGGTGTCCCTTGATGTATTATATTTATCCTAAACCCCTGTAATATTATTCTCTCCCCTCATCTCAAGTAGGAACTAGCACCTCATATCTAGGCCCCCCTTCACACCAACATGTATGTGTTCATGCTTGTACTAGTCCCTCTTGTGATGGAGAAACCATGAATCTATATTATCCTTTTCCCTGTCCTCTACCAACAACTTCAGTTCCTCCACTAATGGTACCCAAAACCCCTAGTGGTCAACTTGAACCCCCTCCTCAAGGATGAGTGTATGCACAATAAAATGTACCCAACCCCCCAATTATAATACCAATAACAAAAAGAAGAATAAGGGGAAAGGAAAAAAAATGACCAACATTAAAATCGAGGAAATCAAGGGAACCAAAACCAATAATCCAATAATAATGTTGGGGGAAACCAGAATACCAAAAATTAGGGTCAAGGTAACAATCCCTAATGAAAATAGGGGAAGAACCATTATCTTTGCACAATTCATTCTTTCTCTATTTGTGAGGTCTATGGATATTACAACTATGATTTTATTCTTTAACTTTATTTAATTTGATTGAAGGAGTCAATTGAGAAAGCTCATGTAAGAGCCAATCATCCTAGCAATCAATCTAACCCTTCTTCATCATTGCAACCAACTATGTTGTGAAACCCTTTTACGACACAAGGATTTGTATCCACAACAAAAGCCCCTCTTTTTGGTCAACCTCCCAATTCGAACCATTCTAGAAATGGTACTTACCAAATTTTGTGCATAGATTCAACCGATATTAACTTGTCTACCCAATACCATCAACATGGCATGCCCCCTAAAGCATCGCAGACCGAACTAGTTGATCCTCCTTTGGCCACTAATCAACCTTTGCATATTCCCCAACAAAGTTGTTTTGTTTTTCATTTTTGTTATGGATTTTGGTTTAGCATTCATTTTAACCCCATGAAATTTCATTTTGGTAGTTTGTAGGACCAAAGTGACATTCATTTGGCATTTTTTTTATGTCAATGTTTTCTAATTTTGAAGCAAATGATTCCAAACTAACATATAGTGCTAGGACTCTTGCCCTACATTTTACATTGTCAAACTTATTTTGTAATCATTACGCCTTAGGATTAGTCCTACCAAGTTGAGAAAATTAACTATGTCCTAATCCATCACTTCTTATAGCTTGTGTGGTAAATCCTACCTATCATGGGTTGTGTTGTAACATTGTAACATAATTTTTTTAGAATAGGCATTTTTTCTTTATATTAGTTTACTTGTTAATTTTCTTACTTAGCCTAGATTTGAAATTGAATTTAAAATTCTTCAATTAACTTGTATCCTTAGGGTATGGATTTTATATTAAATTAAAACTCTTGTTAATGTTCAAATTCTGCATAGAATTAGTCAAATTTTAGTCAAGATAGTAATAATGTTTAGTCTTTTTAGGATAGTTTTATACTAATGAATTATATATAATTCACATAATATATTTCACGTAGTTATATATATATATGTTAAAGTTTTATTTGTTATATGTAAGTTTTATTATATAACTTTTGTATATATAAACTATACATAACCTTCACAAATATTTTTATATATAGTTTCATATTAAGATGTTTTATCACTTGTACCATTGTACATAACTCTTTCTATAGTTTTTCTTAAATTTTGGTGGGATTTTAAATAATCATTCATTTTCTATTTGTCACTTTTAAGTAACCGTTTTGACGTTGTAGGTGTGGTAGATAACATAATGTTGTGTGAATATGAGTATCATTGGAGGGCGCTAGGGTTTAGGGAGGAGTTTTTGCAGGTTTGATGGTGGTTTACTATTTTTAGTTGCAGGTTTGATGGTGGTTTACTATTTTTAGTTGTTGGCTTATAGAAGATAGTGTTTGGCGGAGTAGATGTCAGAGGTCTTTGTGCCTTGGGTTTTTTGAGAATCACACTGTTTTTTTGCATTTAGTGTTGTCCTTTCTAGCTGGCACTCTCCCTCCACCATTGGATAACAACTGGAGATTTGAAAGGGTCTCCCTCATGTGAACTAAATATCCTTTACTATTCTTTAATATGGTATCAATCCTAGGGCCTAGCCCTACAGCCATGAACTGACGTTCTTATGCATTGGCAAGTTCTTAGAAGGTTGGCGAGTGTTTCAGAATGGCACATGAGGTCATTTCCCTCATCGGTGCAACTGACGAGGAGTTTTGGGAGAGGGAGGGTATTTTCACCTTGGTGGATGAAATGTGCAAACAAAAAGGTGGTGGGTGAAGTCATTATGATCAATATATTCCCTCAGTGGCCTCTACGCAGAATGCATCTTTCCAAATTTTTTCAGAGGAGAACACTATGCCTTTTCCTGGTGTTAGACGTGAGCTTGTTCAGATTCGTTTGAATGTTGGTTTGGGTAGTGTGGATACTCCACGCCTTACTATAGGTGGATGTAGCATAGGTTTAGCTCACCCAGTTGTGGGATCTAAGGCGGAAGTGAAGCGGGTGCAGACTGATCCAAAGTTTGCGAATACTCCATGGGGTAGTCTGCATGTGAAGGAAGTTTATCACAAGAGAAGTGTTCGTGTCTAGAAATCGAAGAAGGTTAAGCATCATTTGATTATGGGCATGGATGTGGGGTTGGAAGAGTCTTGCAAACTCTCCCTTTGTGCACTGCTTGGGAGGTTTTCATACAGGGACAAGAGCAATTTACCTTTCAATGAGTGGATGCAGATTACATGGGTACCACTCATTGGATATTCGCCTGAGTCTTTGAACCTCCTGCGCAGGTGGTTTGGGTTGGTTTTCAAGAATCCAAAGGATTCCGCTTTTATCCTTGACATATTCTGGGAGTTTGAGGGCAGAAGCATTATGTTGAAGTGTTGGCACATGCGCTTCCCCTGCTACTGAATATTTTATTTTCTGTCACATATGGGGCTTAATACTTGGACTATCGCTCCAACTATGGAATAAAAAATCCATGGAGGTGATTGGGAACCTGTAGGGTCATTTATTAAAGGTTGATGAATCTGGTTTGCTTTCATCAGACAAGCAAATGGTGAGGGTCCTTGTTGAGATGGAAATCCATGTTGGTCTCCTGGAAATGCTAGAGTTGGAGTGGTGCGGGCAAGTTACTATCCAGAGATTGGACTATTTGGGTTTACCATTCCGTTACTCTATTTGCAGATGGATTGGTCACCTGCGCAAAGACTGTCATTTCACGACGGGGTTCTCTAACTTTGAGGAATATTTGGAAGCTTCTACAAAGGATTATTATATGAGCGAAGCTGACTCAGATGAGTTGGGCATCTTAGCTGTTGGGAGCATTGAAGATAGTCCTGGTCCTACTTCATACACCTTCATAGGTAAGCTAAAAAATTACTTCCCTACTTTTCATATTTCACTTTCATCGTGGGAATGTGATTTACTGTACAATTCTTTCCCATCGCTCTCTGCACCTTCAGAAGTAGTGGTTTCAGGAACTATGGGTACGAATGAACCTAGTGGTACATATACTGCCCCTGATATGAATCCTCTTAGCCTGGTATCCTTATATACTTTAGTTTCCTTACCTGAAGAACCTTCTCTGATGGCCATAGTGGAAAGGCCCGATACTGAACCACATACTTTCTGTCAACCTGTGGTGGAACAAGTTCTGGAAAATGTGATAACTTCCTTGGTCTCAATCTATAGGGAGCTCACTAGTCCTATTCCCTTACCATATTATTTGGGCTTAGAAGCCATTGATGGAGAGGTGGGATGTGGAGCAGCTGAGGCATCTATAAGTATAGGGGAAGGTTCGGGGAAGGAATTATCATGGGTGCATGGATTGGGTTTGGAGTTATCCCCCATTAAAACCAGGAGTGATCAAAAGAAGCTAGGGTTAACTCCTTCATTTGATGATCAAAATTTAGCTTCTACTCATGATTTGGGGGCGCTTAGAGGCATGAAATCCATTACAAGGTATAAATCATGATCCTCCTCTCCCTGAATATCAGAGGGGTGGGAGGTCCCCTAAATTTTCCCTCCATGCATAGAATTCTTTCTAAAAACAAGTTAGATATTATTTTTCTCCAAGAGACCTTAGTCATTGAGGAGAATGCTAGAAAATTCATGAACATTTTATGTCCTAACTAGATGATCTGTGTAGTCAGCTCTGTAGGGAAGTCGGGTGGACTTCTGGTGGCATGGAATCCAAATCGTTTTGTGTTAAATCATTTTCTAAGTGTTGGCAAGATTTTATTGATAGGTATTCGACTACCTGACAAAAGAAGGATTTATTTTTTAAATGTTTATGGCCCGTGCACCGAGCACAAATAGTTTTGGGGAAAGATGGATGCAAAAGGTTTTTTATCACTAGGTGATCTTATTCTAGCAGGGGACCTGAACTTTACGACTGGTATAGAATAAGTATGGGGTGCATCGGCTTTACCAGATCCCTTGAAGGTTTTTTTTAAAGATATTTTTTCAAAAAATCATTTGGTTGATATAATGCCTTCGGAGGTGGTTCCAACTTGGCGAAACAAGAGAAGTGGGGTGGACAAGATACAAAAAATACTAGATATATTGTTTGCCTCATATGCTACTCTACTTTCTTCAGCCTTATATTGATTGTGGGTGGAATTTCCGTTTATTTCCGATCATGCACCTATTCTTTTTCAATTGGATATTGGTTACATGTCTGTAGCTCATTCGTTTAAATTTAACCCAGCCTGTTTATGAGAAGAGTCATTCGTTGAATTGGTTCGGGAAATGTGGAACACTCATCAAGATTATGAGGAGGAGGGAGCTCAAAGAGGTTTGTTCAGGAAGATGAGCACACTAAAATCTTGCGTGAAGATATGAATTACTAAAAGGAAACAAAAGGATCAACAAGTATTTGAAAATACTGAAGCAAAGATTGCTCTCCTTATCAAGAAACAATTAAATGGTGATCATAGTATTGATCCTGATCCTCATCTGAAAACACTTGAAGATGAACGAAATAAATTACTTTTGGCAGAGGAGTAATGATGGCGTCTAAAAAATAGGGCTACTTGGATTCAATGCGGGGACAAAAATACAAAATATTTCCATTGTTTTTCCAATTATAGAAGAAACAAAAAACATTTGTGGGAAATAAAGGATGAGTCTGATCAGGTTCACTATGGTCAAGAGGCTATAAAGGATGAAGCGCTAAGATTTTTTAGTTCGTTCTATCAAGATACAGGGAAAAATTCGATTGAGGACCAGATTGCATCGGTTAGACTTTTCTGAAGAATGGTTTCCAAAGAATAAGTTCAATTACTATAGAACCCTTGTACTAGCGAGGAAGTTCTTGAAGTCCTAAAGGGTTTCACTAAGGAAAAAAGTCCAGGTCTCGACGGGTGGACTGTTGAGTTATTTTTACACTTCTACGAGATGGTTGCGAAATATCTTCTTGAGGTTGTTGAGGAATATAGACTAAGTGGAGAGGTTATTAGGTCTTTGAACTCAACTTTTATTTTCCTTATACCAAAAGTCAATGGACCTGCATCATTTGGGGATTTTCGGCTGATTTCTCTGTGTAATATATGCTATAAGATCATAACAAAGATCATTTCCAAGAGGATTAGACCAATTTTGTCATAGGAGAAATTAGGATTTTTAAAACGAAGGAAAATTCTTGACGCCATCGGAACAACACAAGAGTGCCTTCACAATATTAAAGCTAAAAAACTACAAGCTTTAATTTTAAAGATTGACTTAAAGAAAGAATACGATTGTATAAGATGGGACTTTCTCCATTTGACTCTGCTCCAATGCGAGTTTGGACTGCCTATGAAAAAGTGGATCATGGGATGCGTCACAACAACAACCTTCACTATTCTAATTAATGGAGAGCCGACAAATTTCTTCAAAAGTGGAAGAGGGATAATATAGGGATGCCCACTGTCACCTTTGTTGTTCATTCTGGCGATGGAAGGGTTGAGTTTGACACTCAAAAGAAGCCAAGCTAAAGGCACACTGACTGGTATGAAGGTTTCAATATTAATTAGGATTCTCCATATTCTTTTCATTGGTGACATTCTTATAATGTCAAAAGCCTCTCTTGATGAATGGAACGAGATAAATAGGATTCTGATTGTTTTTTGTAGTGCCACTAGACTCTTGATAAATGTACATAAGTCATCCTTCCTTCACTTTGGAGTTCAAAAAAATGTTCTGGATACATTAAAAGAAGCCTTTCATTTTAATTTTTCTAATCTTACTGAAGGTTTCAGGTATCTTGGTTACTTTCTAAAACTTGAAAGGTATAGGGTGGAGGAATGGAACTGGCTTATTGCAAAATTTGAGAAGCGGATAAACCATTGGTGCAATAGATGGCTTTCCATTGGTGACCACTTAGTTATAATTAAGGCTATTTTAGAGAGCCAACCAATCTACTGGATGGAAATGGCTCATATTCCTTCATCTGTGCTCAATATAATTCACCAAGTGGTCTTCTCATTTCTATGGTCAGGATGTAAACAGAAGAAGAGATACCATCCGTGTAACTGGAAGCTCATTGCTCGACCAAAATGTCACGGGGGATGGGCACTAAGAAATATTTTCATATTTTGTAGAGACTTGACTGTGAATAATCTGAGGAGGGTGCTGATGATAGAGGGCCTTTGGCACTGCATCATAAAAGACAAATATCTTCCTTTTGGTTCTGTAGAGAAATGGATACAATCGTTTTTTTTGGTGGGGGAAAAAGGTTCGCAGACGTGGAAAAATATACTCAAATCCTTGCATTCACTGCTGCATTGGATAGCTTGGTGTCCGGGGACAGGTGAATCTATCCTTATTGGAAAAGATCAAATCCTGGGTATGGAGGACACGACCATCCTGTTTGATGACCTGATATCAATCCTTCATCAGAGAGGGGTTTATTACTTATATTAGGCTAGCTATGAGCCACGCCCAGGAATGCTATTCTCAAACCAGTTTTCAAGTGATGACTTGGAATTGGAGGGACAAACAACTTTAGAATGGAAGGCATTCATATGTTCCTTAATAAAATCTAGTGTAGAGTTCCAAGCGAGGCTAGATGTACTAAAATGGATGGGAGGCGACTCATCGGTCCAGATAACAATATTTTTTTTTTATGAGGTCACCGAAGAAAAGTACTGGAATTTTTCTATTGGAGGATGGAGGAAGACACTTTGGTCATGGGAGTGTCCTTTAAAAATCAATATTTTTATTTGGTTGGTTGTCGAGAACAAAATTCTCACTTGGGAGAATTTACAACACATAGGTCATAGCGAACCGAGCCTTTTCTACTTGTGTAAGAACAATGAGGAAAAACACTTTACATTTGTTCGTAGAGTTCCCTTGCACGGTCGTAGTCTGGGATAGGATCAAATCGGCCATAAAACATATTACTGGGTGGAATAGTACCTCTGTGGCAAATTTTTCAAAAACTGGAAGGCTCATAATAAATCCTATCCTACCTTGCCAACTTTTATTTGTTGGTATATATGGTTGGAAGTGAATTATTCTATTTTCAAAGATGGGAATCCATCTTTACAGAAGGTGGTCTACAAAACTTTAAGTGCTGTGGGTGATTACAAAAATCAGTTGAAAGATTTTTCCCCGAGGAAAATTCTATGTTTATCTACAGGTGGTGGCATTGTTGGATGGTTTGATGGGGATGAAAAAAAATATGGTCAAAACAATGGGGTCGGCGGGGTAATAAGGGTCAACGATCATAAATATTATAAATTGTTCTTCAACTGTGGAATTGGTACCAACACAAGAGTAGATATTTTGGGGGCATGGGCCCTACTTACATTGGTTTCTCGACTATCAATTTCAGATTTACTTATCCAGGGGACTAAAAAATTGTTATAGATTGGCTGTGGGGAAAGGGTCGTCTTCAGGTGGTTTCTCTGGAATGCTGGAAGGATAGGATATTAGAAATTATCAAGCACTTCCAAAAAATCTCCTTTGCACATGTTTTCAGAGAAGGAAATCAAGAGGCATATAGTCTTTTTAAACAGGATCTAAAAAAAGATCCTGGAAAAATTGCCTACTATCTTCGTGAAGAGGGTGATGAGGGTCCTCATATGTTTCTAAATATATTCTAGAAGTCTTGGAGTTGCTATATGGATCATTAGTGCCGTGTCTTTTGGGGGAGTCTAATTGCCGTCTTTTTTTGTAGAAATATGTATTTCGATCCTCAAATGATCTGTGTTTTTTGGACCAGAGTATAAGCTGGGAGATTATAGTCTTGTGTCTTGCTGTGGGGAATAGACTATTTTCAAAGGATGTAATTGGCATATGATGCTGAATTATCATGTTTATGATCAATTTATATTTAATATAAATATAAAGTGAAATTTTTTGTGGAAAAAAAGTAATCGTGTTGATCTTATAAAATAAAATGGCTTCATGATTGTAATTTATAACCAAATCATATAAAATCGCAGTTAGTTTAGTTTTGGTTATTTTTAGTTTATTTAGTTTTATTTTTTATATTTTAGATTAGTTACTTTAGTATAGTCATGTTTTTAAGTTTAGTATAGTTTTTTTTTTTTTTTTAAAGTATAGTTTTATTATTTGCAGTATAGTTTAATTTAATTTATTTTTATTACTTTTTAGTTTTTAATTAACTAAATTGTTATATGGTTTTGTTTTAGATTAATTTAGATTTAGTTTATAATTAGATTTTGTAAATGTGTTGAACCTACAAAAAATAGATCTAGCTAAACAATAATACACACATTTGCAGAAAGAATTGGAGAAAAAAGGAGAGAAAAAATGAAAGAATTCTCATTGACCGTTATGAATAATGAATAATTTACACATGATATACTCTGTATAACTCAATGAGTGTGCACTATAGGAGAACCAACGCGCCATAGTGGTGGTCTAGAGTGATCTGGACTCACACCAATAGTTACGGGAGTGAACTGCGCCCACCTAGTCTAGTTTCTCAGGCAGCTACGGGAGTGAACTACCACCTAGTTGAGTTAACTAGTCAACTAGTCTTCAATTAACTGACTGAACAAAGAGTAGTGAGGAGTTAACTCAAGGAATCAAGGGTAATTCAACAGTATGGTGATGATACCAAGGCAAGGAATAATTATCATTGTGATTATCCCAATGTTGCATGGTGACAAAACCAATCTTGCATCTAAACTCAACTCAACTAGTCAAACTGAAGTGTCAACTGAAAGAGAATATTCTCTAGGTGGAATATTCTCCCATAAAATATAGGAGACTGGATAATGACTAATTATGACTAATAAACAAGGAAAAACCTTAGGAAAAATAAATCCTAGGTGTGTGTGAAGTAACTCCAACACCCCCCTTGAACATCACTATGGTGAAAATAAAGAATGAGTCCCGACAATGAGGCCATGTTAGGTACCCAAATACAAAAGATACATTGAAATAAATTGAGGAAAGAGGGAAAAACTCATGGGAACCCCCCCCCTCAAGGTACAATGTATGTAAAAAGAAGAACTACAGTTGCTCATAAACTGTGTCCTTCACTCCAAGACTACTTCGCATAGAATGGAACTTCTTCTCAGTGAAGGTCTTGGTGAAGATGTCTGTCGTATTTTCTGCTGAAGGAAATAACTGTAAGTCGATGATCCCCTCATGTACTAAGTCCCGGATGTAGTGCATGTGGATATAGATGTGCTTTGTCCACTGCCTATGAACTAGATCTCTGTAGAACTTCAGAGTGTTCTGGTTATCACACTAGATGACGATCGACTGATGAAACTGAATTCCCAACTCAATGAGAAAATGTTGTAGCCACATAGACTGAATGGTTATGTTAACTACCACTTTATACTCTACCTCGGCTGAAGATAGAGAAATGGAAGCTTGCTTCTTTCTCGACCAACAGATAGGCTTGGAACCAAGACTGAGTGAGTATCCATATGTGGACTTGTTATCAGTGCTATTTCCAGCCCAGTCGGAATCAGTAAACCTGATGAGATCTAATGTAGATTCTGCTGCATAATGAATCCCAAAGGTGATGGTTCCCTGTATGTATCGAAGGATACACTTTGCATCCTTCCAATGTAGTTCATGTGACTCCTGCATGAACCTAGAAACTGTGCCAACTGCATAGGAGAGGTCTGGTCTAGAGTGTGTGAGATACAACAAGCTCCCCACTAGCTATTTGTATAGTGTTCTGTCAACCAGTGGAGTCTCCTTGCCATCCTCAAGTTTGAATCCTGATAGGAAAGGAGTCAGAGCAGACTTGCAGTTTGTCATGTGAAATCTCTCAAGAAGATCTCATGCATACTTGGTCTGAGACAGTTTGATTCCTGATGCATCCTGACTGATCTCGAGTCCAAGGAAGAAGTGTAGTGGACCCATGTCCATCATAAAAAACTTTTCATGTAGAATCCTCTTGATTGCAGCAATAGCTGAAGTTGAGCACTCGATAATCAACAAATCATCGACATAAAAAAATTAAAGTAGAAGTGAATCAACCATCCTGAGAATGTATACATTTGGGTCTAATTTACAAAGTACAAAGTTCTGTGACAAAAGGTAGGAATCCATCTTGGCATACCATGCTCTCGGAGCCTACTTGAGGCCATAAAGTGACTTCAATCGATAGACCAAAGATGAGTCTTGCATAAATCCCTGGGGCTACTCCATATAGATCTCCTTAGAGAGATCACCATGAATAAATGCATTCTTCATGTCCATCTGATGAACTTCGCATCCCTTGGTTGCCGCAATGGAAAGTGCCAATCATATGGAATCCATCTTCGCTACTGGAGAGAAGGTCTTATCATAGTCAATACCATACACCTGTTGAAAGCCTTTGGCGACAAGCCTAGATTTGTATTTGCTAATCTATCCATCTGCTGCGCTCTTGGTATAGTAGACCCATCTGCATATGACAAGTTTCCTCGTAGAATAAAGGGGAACCATATCCCAAGTCTGGTTCTCGAGGAGGGAGTTGTACTCCTCTTGCATGGCGGATTCCAAAAAGGGATTTCCAGCAGCCTCGCCATAAGACTGTGGATCTGAAGACTGAACCAAGATAAGATTCCTGGAGGGAAATGGTTCAGTGGAAGTAAGTGAAACAAGAGGCTCCTTGAAATCATATCGAGTCCTCCTAGTGTCGTCTAGATCACCAACGAGATCCCCTGCATCCTGAAGAGTAGTTTGTGCCCACTTGGGCCTCTGCTCTGGCTCTGCAACTGCATCTGGATGCTCTGACTCTGCATCTGACTGTACTAACTCTGAATCTGAATCATCCGAGTCCTCTGAATCAAAAATCTCGTCTGAAGAGTCGACATGTGCATGCTCATCATCTCAGACAGGTGGAAGAATGAAGGTGTCTGCATACGACTGTTGAGGTACATGCGAGACACTTTCCTTGAATTGGACACTTCGCTCAATGATGAGCCGGTCTGAGGAAAGATTAATAAGTCTATATCCCTTCACACCATCAAGGTATCCAAAAAAAATTCACTCAGTTGTATGTGGATCAAGTGCCTTCCTCTTTTCATAGGGAATACGGGCCCATGCACGTGAACCGAAAATGCGAAAGTGGGTCACTTCCGGTTTGAGGCCACTCCAAGCCTCATAGGGGGTATTATCCTTGATAGATCTATGGGGAGATATGTTTTGGATGCATGTTGCACAATTAAGTGCTTCGGCCCATAGTCTCTGTGGTAATGACTTTGCATGGAACATGTAAGATGCCATCTCCTTTAGAGATTTGTTTTTCTGCTCGGTAACTCCGTTTTGCTGCAGAGTATAGGGAAATGTGTGCTGCAACTTGATCCCTGCCTCATGGAAAAGATCATGGATCTCATGATTTACATACTATCCTCCATTATCAGTTCATAGGACCTTGATCTTCTTTCCGTATTGTGTCTCAACCAGGGCTTTGAAATCTTTGAGGTGTTGAAAGACCTTAGATTTTTGCATGAGAAAGTAGATCCATGTAAAATGTGAGAAATCATCAACAAAAATGAGAACAAACCTCGCTTTGCTGATTGATGGATGTGGAAAATGACCCATAAGGTCACTATGGATCATATATAAAGATGTTGAGGCTCTCTGAGACTTTCCCTCATCGAATTTCTCTTGAGGGTGTTTCCTGAGAACACATCCCTCACACACTCCCTTGGAGAAATGGATGTCTGGTAGACCATCAACCAATATTTTCTTGCTAAGCTGTTGCATGTATCTAAAATTCAAATGTCCAAACCTTTCATGCCATATCCTACTACTTTCATCAACATGAATAAGCAGTAAAGCAGAATCAGGATCAATGAATTCAGAAAATGCATACAATCTAGACTGATGATTTACCTCACTGGTAGCAACCCTGGAGTTGGTTTGCATGTCATAGATGTCCACAGAATTTGGTGTGAATATGAATTTCTTTTCGGTGCCAAAATTCATCATTTGATACACGGAGAGAAGGTTGAAAAAAAGTTTGGGAACATGCAGCACGTTCTCAAAGCTTCCATTGGTGAGTTCAATCCTTCCTTTACCGGTGAATTCAATAGAAGAGTTGTCCCCCATTAGAATAGAAGGACCTTTGCATGCATCCAAAGAAGAATATACTTCTTTTGAGGAAACCATGTGATGTGATGCTCCCGAATCTGCGATCCAAGCATCGTGAGAGGAGTTGATGTCAATCAAGGCATGGCTAGAATTGCCTTTCTTGGAATTCAGATCTTCTGGCTTCTTCTTCTTGGCACCCTTGGGGATGCGATAACCAAGGTTGTTTTTCTGAAGTATTTGAGACATACGATATATTTTTTTTTTCATGCATGCAGATTCCGAATGGAATCCTTTGTGACAATACATGCATTTCTCCCTTTTTCTTCCCTTTTCCCCTTTGGATCTGGAGGCACCGGTGAAGGGTTTTGTGTACCCTTCCTTCTTCGGATGTGCATGAGATTTCCGTTTATATTTATCTTTATATTTATGATATTTTTGGCTTCCATCTTGCACAATGAGTGCATGTGACTTTGGGTCTTTGATTTTTCCCATTATGATGAGCTTGGTTTTCTCTTGTGTCAGGGATTCGATAAAATCCTCATGAGAAGGCATCTTCCAGGTGAATCCCAAGGTGAATCTGATAGAATGGAATGTGGATATGAATACAGATAATTCAATACCAATATTGGAGAGAATGGTGAGAACCATTTGTTTCTCCTCCTTCGATTTATCAACCCTGCAAGCTTTGAGTTGCGACAGTAAATCCTTGAATTTTGTAAAGAAATATTGGATATTGTCAAATCTTTTTGGATCCAATGTGAGAAACTCCACCTCCAACATATGTCCCCTCATCTCATCGTATTTTCCAAAGATCCCTTCCAAGGTGGTCCAAGATTCATTGGGAGTCTTACAGGAAGATATGTGAAAAAGGAGATCGGGAGAAATAACATTGCAAATTGTTCTAAGTGCCTCATCCATGCGATTTAAGTACTTGGATTTTTCTATGGCTGATGTCAGTTTTATATCTGTATTCAAGGTTAACCTGTACAACCCTGTAGTTTGGAGATGTATGGATATTTTCTCCTTCTATGCAAAATAGTTGTAAGGTGTAAGAATGAATTCTTTTTGGAAATCCATCTTTCTGTTGTCTTCAATATTTTGTACCTGCAAATTTTTTTGGTGTAGATTTTGATTAGAATTCCATTGGCTCTGATACCATGTAAATTTTTTAAACCTTCACATAATAGATCTATCTAAAAAATAATACACACATTTGCAAAGATAATTGGAGAAAGAAGAAGGAGAGAAATAATGCAATAATTCTCATTAACCATTATGAATAATGAATAATTTACACATGATATACTTTGTATAACTCAATGAGCGTGCACTAGAGGAGAACCAATGCACCATAGTGGTGGTATAGAGTGATTTGGACACACACCAATAGTTATGGGAGTGAATTTCCACCTATTCTAGTCTCTCAGGCAGTTACGAGAGTGAACTGCCACCTAGTTGAGTTAACTAGTCAACTAGTCTTCAATTAACTGAATGAACATAGAGGAGTGAGGAGTTAACTCAGGGAATCGAGGGTAATGCACCAGTCTGGTGATGATACCAAGGCACAGTAGAATTAGTATGATGATGATCCCGATGTTGCATGGTGACAAAACCAATGCAACATCTAAAATCAACTCAACTAGTCAAACCAAAGTGTGAACTGAAAGAGAATATTCTCCAGGTGGAATATTCTCCCCTAAAATATAGGAGACTGGATAAGGACTAATTATGACTAATAAACAAGAAAAAACCTTAGGAAAAAGAAATCCTAGGTGTGTGTGAAGTAACTCCAACAGAGTTTAGATTTAATCTTAGTTTATTTTTAGTTTTAACTTTAATTTATAGTTTTATTCATTATAACTTTAGTTTAACTTTATTTTTCATTTTTTAGATTTTAAGTTTAACTTTTATTTTAGATTATTAGTTTTAATTTAAGTTTTAATGTATTTTGTTTAACTTTATTTTAGATTTATCTTTTGCTTTAGTTTAATTTTAATTCATGTTTATTATTAGATTTTTAGTTTTCACTTAATTTTTTAATTTAGTTTTTACTTTAGTTAGATTATCTTAAAATTTTAATTATATTTTAACATGATTTAGTTAGATTTTTTTGTATTTAATTTTAATAGATTTAGTTTGATTATGATTATTTTAGATTTTTAGTTCTATTTTTAATTTAGATATAGTTTGACTTAATTTTAATCATATTTGATTATTTGGATTGTAGGTTGGAGATCAGGATTTGAAGCTTAAGGATTTGGGATTAAACAGATTTCTAAAACACAAGATCATGGAGAAAAACTAACTCAAAAGACTTATAAAAGAAGCATGTAGTTAATGTAAAAGAGGGGGGAATTTTGGAAGAACTTTTGCAAAGAGATTGTGTTTTCATTGTAGCCCAATGGGCTATCATTTTATGTAAATTTTATGGATCAAGAAGATTCATTGGATTCATCTCTTATTTGAATAAAGCCTTGTTTCCTTGTTTTTTCCGTTTTAAGCTTCTTTAATTACATCTTTGTTCTTTTTATATGTAATCTTAATTGGAAACTTCACAATTTGGTACAACCTCCACCATGTAACGAATATTTTATCAAGACTTCTTTATGTGTAAAATATTTATACATAATTAAGATTAAACGCTGAAAGGATTTCAATCATGACCTTTTTTGTTTTTTCATATATATATTCAATAGATTGTTAATAAGATTTAATTGAATGTTTTATACTGAATTCATATTTATGCTTAGTATATGGCATTTATTTTATTGTTGGATTCATTCACTTATGCCCAACAAATCATCCTTCTTCGTCTTAGATTGACAGTGACTTCCTCACTCATTGTTCGTGTCTGAGATTTATTGTTTTCCTCATCTTCATCCATCTTCCACTTATCAACTATTGTGATTTTTTCTATAAGACTCCATGCCCAATGGATTAAACCTCTGATCTCTAAATTTTACAGTATTTAATCTCAGTCCATTGCCATTTATCCATAATTTCGTTCATCATTCTTTTTACCATTTTTAAATCTGGCATTATAACTTAATGATTAAACTACTTCTTAGTGACAGTGGGAATCCAACATTCTAAAATCATATAAGGGAGACCCCTATGACTAGAAGATCCAACTTTTAGTCAAAATCTTGGTTGAAAATGGTCTTGGCATGTTCCTAACAGTCGAGAACATCTCAAGATACAACATATTTCCCTAGTTAGCATCCCACTTTCCATTTGGAACCCATGCCAAGTATTTATTGTAATCTCAAGAGAGCCAATAACCCCCCATGAATCTAAGTTAAAAATTGCATGATTATCTCTCATCATTTTTTGTTTGATTTCCTAGAGGATCCCATTATTTTGTTTGATTTTCATTTGCGTTGCTTACTAATGCTTGTGCACTTGTGCCTAATACCTTTTTTGTACTTTTCTTCCTTAGTCTACAACCCTAATTCTTTAACCAAAATTAGAAAAATACCAACAAAAAACTGTGTGCTGAAAAAACACTAAAAACAGATGCAAAAAACCACCATTTTTTTTTTTCAAGGCTAGTGTCTCCCTCCCTCTCCCGCGCGTGCATGCTTGGTGCAACACAACACATGGGGTTGGTCTTGAAAATAATATAACACATGCCCAAAAATCTCCCACTTGTTGTTTTCTTTTCATACTGGGGGTCACATGATTACGTAGTCAACAATCTTGGGCAGCTATGCCCATCGTTTCTCTACACCAGGATAACTTCTCAGTGCTCACAGACTTTGTCAATGAAACTGCAACAATGTTCAAAGTGTACACCTTCTTGTCTTCAACGATGTCTCTCACAAAGTGACATTACAAATCAATATGATTTCTCTCTGACTGATAAGTCGGGTTCTTCGCCAATGTTATGGGACTTATCAGTAAATGCGGACATAAGCAGATCTCCAAGATACACCTATATCTAGAACAAAACAGAACATAATATTATGATTTCCCTAAGATTTAATCATTGAGTTTACTATCTAACAAGAGATGGGCAACATACCATTTAAATATCGCTTCCTCTTGCCGTTGTCATCCTAGCTCCACTCTAGTGCTCTTGTGATATTGGATCTGTAAGGGAACACAAACCAACCAAAGTGAAAGAAATAATATACTCAACAAGAACCTATGTATGTGATCAAGGAATCATATAATAAAACAAGATGAGTTTTATGGGAAAGAAACATATCACTATATCATATAATAATGAAAGTGGAGATTACAACCAAGCCTTGATGTTGCAAGGTCCCCTTCCAATGACCCTATGCTCCAACACACACACTTGCTTCGACCTTGAATGAATAATATCCACAATGACTTGATAAACTAAAATGAAGCCCTCAAGTATGAACTGAAGTAGAATTCCTCATACAATTCTTAGCCTATTCAATATTAATCTTTCTTGAATCAACCTTCATTAACATTAGCCTTTTCCATGAGAAATCCCTCTTTATATAAGGGAGAGAGAGATGGTTGAAGAGATTAGGTTGATCCCACCAAATCAAAGAAGCGAGTAAGATCCAAACCATACATACACCACCTCATATTCTAGAATATCCCCTTCTAGAACTTTCATGAAACTTCCCCTTTTCTCAGTCTTTTGACATTGTCGTACCCTAGCTGTAGAGCAGCCTACAAAGACATTGCAACCTAGATTTAGGGCAGGGGGCAAAGATAAGGGATCATCGCACCCTGCATATGGTGAAACCTGCGATGACCTTCATTAATAAGGTTTTTAAGAAGAGAAAGTCAGTCACTCTCCTCATGAAGAAAGGCTCTTTTTGGGAACATGAACACATGTTGTCAACAGATCACTGAGGTGACCAAAATAATGTGTAACAACCAAGAAGATTGCACACTAACTGTCACAATCTATCCTTACAACTTGTTGCACTAAACCAATACTTGAACACAATAAATGTAACCATATTGCTTCCTTTCTTGCATGCGTGATTGACATGTATTCAACTTCTATAGTTGAGAGTACCACTACAACATGTCTTTTGCTCATCTAAATGATTTCTCCTCCAAACAGGTTAAACACATACCCACTTGTATATCTTCTGCGATCCAGATCTCTAGCTCAGTCTATGTAAAAAAAAAACCATGTATGTCCAACATTATGTCCAATATCGATCTTCCTTGGTTGCACAATCCATAACTAGTAGTACCACACAAATACCTAAAATCCCTCTTTACTGTTGTCCAATGCTCCTTCCCTAGTTTTTATATATACCTGCTCAAAACTCCCACTACATGTGAAATGTTCAGTCTAGTACAGACCATTACATACTTCAAATTTCCAAACTCACTAGCATATGGAACATGGTACATGTGCTCTTCCTATTCTCGTGTCCTGGGACACCGATCGATAGATAAATTTACACCCACATGAATAAGAACCCTAAACGATTTACATTCCTGCATATTAAACCTTTGCAATATTGTCTGGACATATTTCCTCTTTTTAAACATATCTTTCTTGTTTGCTTGATCTCTTTTAATTTCCATGCCCAAAATTAAATTTGCAACACCAAGTTCCTTCATGTCAAATTTAGAGGGCAAGTGAGTTTTCACATCTTGGATAATCTCCTTGTATTTTCCTATCAAAAATATATCATCCACATAAAATACCAAATAAATAAAATGATCACCAACTAATTTTAAATAAACACAATGATCGGATTTGCTTCTTGTGAAACCAAGTCCCAACATATAAGTATAAATTTTTTCATACCACATCCTTAGTGATTGATTTAACCCATACATGTAATTTTTTAGCCTACACACTAGCTCTTTCTTTCCCTTCAAAACAAATCCTTATGGATGCTTCATGTAGATTTCTTCTTCCATATCCCCATGTACGAATTTTGTCTTCAAATCCATCTATTCTACTTAAAAATCAAAAGAAACAACAACAGATAAAAAAATATCTAATATAAGTTAGCTTCATGACAAGAGAACAAATTTCATGAAATCCAGTTCCCTCTACTTGGGAATAACCTTTTTCTACTAACCAAGATTTGTATTTCTCCAATTTTCCTTATGCATTCAACTTCTTCTTAAAAACCCATTTGCTACCAATGGGATTTCTTCCAGTCGACAACTCCACTAGATCCCAAGCCTCATTATTGTCCAACCACTACCATTTCTTTCACCATGGCCTTTTTCTAGAGTTTTCCATCCTCTGAATCCACTGCCCCCCTAACAGTTCTATGATCATCATTAGTAATAAACAAATTAAAATTTGAATGGAAATCAAGTGTAATATACCTTTCCAATTTCCTTCTTTCCCAAACCAATCTCCTTAATATTGGAGTACGGGGTTCTTCTTCTTCTATAGAGTCCGATTCATTATCCTTCAATTCAAACTCTATTTTCTCTAGTTCTTCCTCCCTTGGTAGGAATTTCTTTTTGAAAACATATTTGATTTCTCTAAATACCACATAACGACTATACACTACCTTGTTAATTTGTAGGTTCCAATCTTTATAACCAATAAATATACACTTTTCAACATCACAACTAAATACCCTGAGATGTGTAAGAGAGGGATTCTTACCAGTCCATGCCTTGCATGGAGTATTTCTATCCAATGTTGATGATGGTGATCAATTGACCAAGTAACATGTAGTACCTATTGCCTCTGCCTAGAATTCCTACCCTAACCCAACACCACTGAGCATGCTCCTTGTATTTTCCATCGGTGCCCTATTCATCCTTTCTGAAAATCCATTATACTGGTGTGTATGGAGTAGTATTCTACCTTTATATACCACACTTCTTACAGAATTATTCGAATTCATTTCCTCAAAATTATCCACCATTATCCATCCTTAACACCTTAATTCTTTTCTCGATCCTAGTCTCCACAAGAGCCTTAAACTCTTCGAATTTTTCAAATACTTCAGATGTCTTCTTGAGGAAATAAATCCATGTATTCCTTGAGAAGTTATCTATAAATGTGACATAGAACATATATTTTCCCAGTGATGGAACCAACACAAGTCCAAACACATCACTGTGCACCAATTGTAGTATTCCCTCTACCCTCATTTCACAAGAGGAGAATCTTACATTATTCTACTTCCCATATAAGTAATTTTCATAGAAATCAACATCCATAGAGAAATTGGCCATAACTTTACCATGTAGTACTTGAAGTCCCTTCTATCCTATATGCCCCATTCTTTGATGCCATAAAATAGTCTTTTCTCTAGAGAATGTAGGCGTTTTTCCTTCTTTAGCTCCAATCTCAGGAATAATGGAATTGTTGCACCCATAAATAGTAGTGCTTCCCAACAACTTATATAGAGTTCTAATTCCCTTCAACAACACCATTTCCCCTTGAACCATCATGTAGGTTTATTTTATCAAACACTGTTTTTACCAGTATATCATCCATTTTGCTTACGGAAATCAATTTTTTATCCAATCCTGACATGTGCAAAACACCAGGGAGTGGTCTAATCCTTCCATCCAAGAGATTCAACTTGACATTTCCTCATCCAATGATTTTGGATGTCAAGTCATCACCTAGGGAGACATCACCTCAATCATACCTTTCATACTCACAAAACCATTCCCTATGAGGATTCATATGAAAGGATGCAACCGAGTCAACCAACCATGCCTCATGATCTACATGTGTTCTTGAAGAATCCAAGTACACATATCCTCCTTCATATACAAAGTTTTTTTATTCTGTAGAAGGGGCATCATCAGATCCCTTCCCTCTCTCAACACTTTTGGATCTATATTGTTTCTTGTAATTCCCTTGTTTTCCACATCTCTAGCATACCTTTACAAATTTTCCAGGAGATTTAGATATTCCCCTATATTTCGATCTCCCACTTGAGGACTTGGATCTATTTCTTTCCTAGGAACATACTTTTCAAATAAGGCATCTGTGCTCTGGCTTTCCATGTTTTTCTTCCTCATCTCCTCTGAAAACAAGGATGAGACCACATCATCGAAACTTAAAGTAGTTGCATTACTACCTATGGCCACAACTAGAGTATCCTATGAGAATAGTAAAGATCACAATAAACCAATACACTTATCTTCATCATAAATATTAATATTAACAGATAATAATTGACTTACCACAATATTGAAGGAATTTATATGCTCTGTCACCGAATCTCCATCTTCAGGTTGTACAACTTCTTCTGTAGGAATAGTTTGTTTGTAGGAATAGACTGATAAAAAGTCCTTAACTTATTCCATGAATCCTTGGCCATAGCTTCCCCTGACAGATTCAATAGTATTGAATCTGAGAGACACAATCGGATTGTGCTCTTTTCCTTCTGATTAAACTTTGTCCAGTCTTCTATTTACATTCTCATAGGTGTAGCACATGGATCCACAATGACCCATTGATCTTTGTCTATTGAAACATATTCCATCTTGAGCTTCCACAACTAAAAAAAATTCCCATTAAATTTCTCGATCTCTATTTTTTAATTTCTCTCCATTTCTTTTCACCACAAGAATCGATATTGTAGAGCTCCCACTGCACTAAGGTTTATCATAGACCCAAGCCAAACCCTTAGCCACAAAAGTGTCCCCATGAATCCAATACATCCTTTGATACCAAATGTAGATTTTAACCTTGTACGCGTAATTACTGCAAATAAATTCTTAATAAAAACATAAAAGATACAATGGTACACACATGCATTACATAGAGATTTTACCCTGGAAACCCTAACTGGGAAAACCAACAACATGTTTAGAGTTACACCTCTAATTATTTATTCATCATTTATCTTCATTTTTTACAATACAATATATATAGGATCCCACAACATCCAAAACCCCTAATACATTGACCCGAATTAGTCTACAATCCTATTTCCTTAACCATAATTAGAAAACCATCGACAAAAAATCATGTGCTGAAAATCCGTTAAAAATGGATGCAAAAAAAAAAACGCCGAAAAAACAATTGGGGGATATGCTCCCCCTAAAACCCCCTTGTGACCCCCTTGCATGCCCAACACAACACAATGCATTGGGTTGGTCATGCATAGAATATAACACATACCCAACATTTACCTCACATCTAGAAAATGTATACATTAATGACATACAATTAGATGCATTCTCCCATGTTCAACTTTAGATAATTTATTCACATGGTGTTGATTTGCCTATATAGTGGATTTGGATTGAAGGCATTGGGTTGTGGTGGCATCCCCTTTTGATGCTATTAACTGATTTTTTATATGATTCCACTATTTTATATTGAATTGGTATTTTGGAGGATCAATTTTGCAATCTTCATAGTTCCAATTGTTCTCTCGATGTACACTAAGATGTAGATCAAGGTTGTATTTGCTCATGGATATGATATTATTTTGACATGGATCCACTATGTATTCTTTCTTAGCCATAATATTGCATGTTATATACTTCATGGATCCATGGTGTAGTTGATTTAGTGACCATGCTTAGTTTCCACCTGAGCATGCATATTCCCACCTCGAGGAAGAGAGTCATATGATACTTTGGTTTTTGTTTACAGATGCCTTTAAACATATTAGCTGAGCCAAATTGTTTATATACATTCACTCTAATATTTTTATCTCATTCTAATACTTTTATGATCCCTTTTCCCTATGCCCTCAATTTGCATTAAGGAAACTCACAAGCACCTTCAAAATGACCTTAAAAATAAAATGTGTGTAAAATGTGTATCCTTGAGAAGAGATCATGGAGGCCATACACCTATATTCCTCGAATATAAATCCCCAACTACTATAACTACTTCTTGCACATATAAATATGAGTTATAGGTTGTAAGAAAGGTTTCCAAACCACATCACACCTATATGCTGGAGAATTTTCATGAGATCTACTATCCTTAGATGTGATGTTATCTTTTTTAATACAATGCCCTATTTCTACAAGTTTGATCGTATATTGTGTTAGGTATAAATCATTCCTTGATTTACCTTCCATGCTAATATTGATATCTGATCTATAAACTACTATGGATATTCCACTAGAACAATTCATCAAAATAGATCTAATAAAATATTGAAATCTTTACTATGAAGATTAATTTTCCTTTAGATCTCATATTCTTTAATTACTTGTTTTCTGTGTAAAATTTATGAAATAGATGAAATGAAAAAAATAGAGAACATAAATAAATACTCACACATCATCCATACGGGAGAAAACACAACTAGAAGGTGAGTTCACTCTACTCTCTTTTCTTCAAATGCAATTACAAAGAAATAGACACTCTTTGTGGAGTTTCCTTTGACACTGTGGCCTGTATGGGTGATACATGATCTATCCTCTATTATTCTCACAAAAATACCACTCTCAGTTGTTATTCTCAACTATGGAGCAAGATACAATGCAAAAGAATGGAATCCCCTCTCCTCCTAACGACCCAGTACTTAACATAGCCCGATAGCTATCTAGGGTTAGGGTATTGACTTCCTCAACTGTCAATTAGAGATCGGGTTTGTACCTTCTAGAATGTTCTAGAAAATACATTATGTGTATATACCCACACGTTTAAGTAATGGGGGTTTATGTGGCATCCACTCGCACAATGCTTATCAATATAGTAGGTCAACTTTCAAGAGGCATAACTTCCACATACAATGATTGAGGCGTTCTTACACCATTGGAAAGGTCTCAGTGTGTATAATATAGCCAGTGGCTCAATAGTAATGTTTGGACCATAAAAATATGTCGTTTGATGCCTCAAAATGACTCCAAAATATTTCAAATGTTTTTTTGGACCCAAATTTCCAAATTGGGACCATCCGCTAAAATGGCTCTACAAGTTGATTCCTCCATTTTTTTCACCCATAAAGCATAGAGATAGATGAAAAATATTATAATGATCCAATAGGGATCATACCTCCCCATTTAGGGAGGTTTTTGGTCCCCAAAATATTTACTGAATGAGGTGAGGAAATTTTTCCTCTACCTTCTCCCTAGAGTACCACTTTGCTTTTCCTGGAAGTTTCCCTTTCAACCCAATCTACCAAAGGTCATGTTGCCCCTATCTTGTATTTTGGACCTCTTCTGCAAAAATATGTCCTTTGCCAACAATGACCAAAAATTTGGTGCTAAGTCCTGTATGGAAGGTATGACCTGCTCCTCCTCTTGATCCAACATGGAAGGCTAATAGAGTTTGAGATTCTCCACATTCACTACTAAGTAAATGTGCAAGTATGGGGATAGATTGAGTCTGTAGGTGTTATCTCCCACCTTCTCTAATATCTTGAAAGGACCATACTGTAGAGCCTTGATATTCTTACCAAGACCCTGTAGTCTTTCCTTGTTCACCTGTAACCAAACTCTATCTCTCACTTTGAATGATTTTTGTGTTTTTTTTTATCATGTCATGCCTTGTATCTTTCCTGTGACTTCTTGAGTGCCTCATGTACTTGAAAATGGATCTTCCTAATATTTTCAAGAAACTTATTTGCTTTTAATGCTTCTCCTATGGTGTCTTCTCTCACTCCTTGTTTCCCATAAATAACATCCAAGGGTGAAGGAAAAAAATACTCAAAACAAGTTTCAAAATGGGACTTACCAGTAAAAGTGTGGACTGCTTTGTTATAAGAGTGTTGAATATAGATCATATTCTCATCCCAGGTCTTTGGATGCTTATGATTGTAACCCCTCAAAAAGTGTACCAAGGTCATGTTGACTACTTTTGTCTGCCCATATGTATGTGGATATGATTTTGTATATATATTCAACTTAGTGTCCATCTTCTCCCACAATGTAGTCTAAAATGCACTTAGAAATATGGTATCCCTATATGAGAAGATGCTCCTTGGTATCCCAAAGTGCACCTAGACCTATTAAAAGAACTTGTTTGTTGATTCTTGTATGTTGATGTTATTTTTACAAGGAATGAGAATGCACGTCTTGTTGAACATATCAACTACCAAAAATACATAGTCATGTCCTTTTCTGGTTGTTGGTAACCCTCCCACAAAATCTATTTAAATGCTTTCCCAAGGTCAAGTGGGTTCAAGTAAGAGATGGCATATAACTTACTTGCTATTGTTGGGTTTGTTGGTACAATAAAGTATACATCCTCTAATATATTGTGCTATGTATTCTTGCATTCTGGGCCAATACACATACCTATGTAAGTAGGAAACTGTCTTTCTAACACCAAAATGTTATACAATATTAGAGGTGTGAGCCTCTCTGATAAGTTACAACCATTCACCTTTAGGGACATACAACTTGTCGAGATTGTAGAGTAACCCATTCTAGAAATGATAGTCATCCTTACCATCACCTTCTTCTATATGAATTTTTCCCTGTAGCTATTAAAACTCCTTCTTGAAGTCCTCATCTTCTCTGTATGCCTCTCTATATGCATCATGGGAAAAATGATCCATGCGCATCTGAGTTCCCAAAGCTATAATATTGGATGTGGTTGTCCTTGAAAGCATATCTACCAACCTATTTGTGCTACCCTTCTTATACTTGATGACTAAATGAAATTGTTGTAAAAAACCCCATCCACTTGTAATGGTTGGTTTGTTGTAGCTTACTCTAGGAATACAAATAATGTTGCAGATGATGATCTATGTTGATGAAATTATCCTTTCCCATCAAATAGTTCTTCCACTTCTTGACATATTGAACTAGGGAATATAATTCCTTGTCATAGGTAGGGTAGTTCAGAACTTCCCCATGAAATATTTTAGAATGATAGCATATAGAACTTCCTCCTTACATAAAAAATTATCCCATGGCATACACACTTGCATCTGTCTCCACTTTGAAAGGATTTTTCAAGTTTGGTAATGAAAAAATTGGTTCTTGACTGACATTTATTTTCATCTCATCGAAATCCTTATGTTGATTCTTCCCCCACTGGAAACTCTTACCACTCATTGGTATGGTGTGGAGTGGTGCAACTATCACTGAAAATGAAGCTATGAAATTTCACAAGTATTGTGTTGCCCCAACAAAACTCCTAACTTCAATGAAATTTTTAGGAACTGTCCATTTCATGATGGCCTCCATCTTTGGAGGATTTATGTTGAGCTCCCCTCCACTAGTCACATACCCCAAGTACACCAAAGATAGTTGAGAAAACTCACATTTCTTGATATTAGTCAACATCCAATGATTCTTTATAGTCTTTAACACCTGGATGATATGTGAGATGTGCTCCTCCCAAGTATCACTATAAACCAATATAACATCCAAATAGACTATAGCAAATTAATCTAGATATGGGCATAATACATCATTCATTATTCTCATAAATGTAGTTGGTGCATTACATAAACCAAATGGCAAGACCAACCATTCATTCAAAACTTTCCTTGTCTTGAAGGAAGTCTTCCAGGTGTCTTCTTCCTTGAAGCATACCTGGTGGTATATCGATTTCAGATCCAACTTGGTGAAGTATATTGCGTGTTGAAATTGATCTAACGGATCATCAATCCTAGGAAAAGGGTATTGATTTTTTAGTGTAATGTTTTTCAATGGTTTGTAGTCAATACACATTAACCAACTCCCATCCTTCTTTGGTACAATTATGATAGGTGAAACACAAGGTGAGGTTATTGGTTGAATCACACCCTACTCCAACAACTATTAAAATTGCTTCTTCACTTCATTTTCTTCTAGAATATATTGTCTATACAACCCAATATTTGGAAATGGGGAGTCTCGAAATAACTATATTTCAGGGTCCACTTCCCTCTTGGGTGGTATCCCTTTAGGATCATCGAACACTACTTTGTATACCTATATAAACTCCCCCAATTTATGTTTATACTCATTAGTACACCCCTATAGGGATGCATTTACTTATATGGACTCATCCTTAGCCCGATTTTCTCTTAAGAAAAGTAAAACATATTTATTATTGAAACTAATCAATTTCTTGGCTTGGTTGGCACTTACTAGTGAGATATTTGACTTACCTTATGCATGTTGATGATGTAGGAATTTACATACTTGATTATTTGATATGGTTTGAATCTTTGCTTGCATATTGCATCCCTCATATACATGTAGGGGCTTCCAAAACTACTCCACATACGTCAAGGGGTACTATGTCCAATTCCACTTCATTAATAAAATCAACACTTACAACAAATTTAATATTGCACTTTTTCATTACCTTGATATCTACATCCTTGTTTACCCAACCTAATGGATAGGGCCTAGGGTGATCATGAACCTCCAATCCAAGCTTGTTGACCAAATTCGATGCTATGATATTAGCTTGTGAACCATATTTGAACAAAGAATCTACCTTGGTCTTCTTGACCCGAATACTAATGTGGAAGAGCTTTGCCATCTTCTTCTCTTCTTGGTAATGAATGCTACTCAGATTCACCTCCTTCTGCACCAATGTGCAAAAAATATTCACATCCACATCGAAGCTACTTTCAACCTAATTGCTCGAATATGTGGCTAAAATATTCTTTTTCTTTGCATCCTTATTATGTTTCTTTGGGTTAAGCTCTGTATGTAGTTTCCATCAATTTTCCTCAGTGTTCCCATCAATATTTCAATGGTTACAATGGTTGTTGGGATCCTTGTAATGATGTGAAGTGGTTGCCATCTTCTTATCCTCCCCATTTTCCACTTATTTTCCCCCTCCTTGGAAGCTTCTTGGTTCTCTTTATGATTAGAACCACTTGGAACCACTTGGTTTCCCTTTCTTGTGGCCTATGTTTTCCATATATGGTGCATGTACACATGCCTCGTCCACTATCCTTGGCTTGAAAAGAATCACTTTCTTTCACAGATTCCTATGTATACCCCATGGATACTTGAGGAGTACATATGGGTTCTTGGGAGAGATACCCATCATGATGGCCATCCTTCTAAACTTAGTGGTGTACTCATGTACATTCTACCCCTACCTTTGCCTAAAGTAATACCAATGGATCCATTGGTCCTCCACATACCCAATGTGATATAACTTAGACTTAATGAGGGCTCTTAAATACTCCCACTTAGTTACTGGTGGATCACCCTCAAGCGTGAATGTTTTTGTATGGATTTCCCACCAGGTTAAAGAATGGCCCTCTAAATTCATTCTAGTAAATGATATATTTTGTTCTTCATCTATATGGTGAACGTTGAAATAAAATTCTAGTTGCTACAACCAATGATTTAGTTTTAATGCATCGATCTCACCTTGGTATGGATTTATGTCCACTTTTGTTTCCATCTTGAATAAAGACTGTGAAGGGTTTATGGCACTGGAACTCAACTTCTATTTCTTGGCTTCTTTCTGCGACTCCTTTTCTAGGTCTTCATTATCTCTTGATTTCCCCTTTGATCCAATCTTTGAATTAGAGCCTCCAACCCCTCTGAATAGTATGATATTTCTTTCTAGAGCTACCATAATGAGGGACATATTGCGAGATATGTCATCGACTTACTCTTCCAGCCTCTCAAATCTCTATTCTACTGGATCTCGAGGGTTGTTATGAAAAGAATCGTCAGCCATGGCTAGGGTTCTGCGAATTTCTTCTTAAACCAATTCCTAGATCCCTACAAATTTCCAAAAATACCCCAAGAAAACCTACTCTGATACCAATATGATATGTAAATTATCATGGATATTCCACTAGAACAATTCATCAGAATAGATCTAATAAAATACTGAAATCTTTATTGTCAAGGTTAATTTTCCTTTAGAACTCAAATTCTTTAATTATTGGCTTTCTTCTTAAATTTTATGAAATAGACGAAATGCAAAAAAACAGAGAACAAAAATAAACACTCACACACCATCCACAAATAAACATAAGATATGACTTGGGGAACCCAATACGAGAGAAAACCCATCTAGAAGGTGAGGCCACTCTGCTCTCTTTTCTTTAAATGCAATTACAAAGAAATAAACACCCTTTGTAGAGTTTCCTTTGACACTGTGGCCTGTATGGATACTACATAATCTCTTCTCCTACATTATGCTCACAAAAATACCACTATTAGTTGTTATTCTTAGCTATGGAACAAGATACAATGAAAAATAATGGAACCCCATCTCCTCCTAGCGGACCGGTATTTAACATAGCCTAGTAGTTGTCTAGGGTTAGTGTATTGAATTCATCAAACTTAAATTAGTGATCATGTTTGGACCTTCTAGAATTTTCTATAAAATCCACTACGTGGCTAGCCCCACACATTTAAGTAATGGGGGATGACATGGCATCCAGTCACACCATGGTGATCAATATGTTAAGTCAACTTGCGAGAGCCATAATGTTCACATACAAACTTCTATATGATTCTTGCACCGTTGGAAAGGCCTTGGTGACTGCATAGTAAGGTTTGGACCTGTTATCACTCTAGGAGTCCTTCTAGGTTGTGACTCGAAGAAGCCTGGTAACTTAACTAATATTTCAATGTTTCACTCAATGGATCAATTCAAATGACTAAATTAGACCTCACTCACTCAAGACATGCATAAACTCAACCAAATAGACAAGGCTTCTAACTATCACTGTTCAGAGGGTTTGTAATATAGGTGAATAAATGGAGAATTCTCACTATGCTGACAGATTCATATATAAAGAACTCACATATAATGGCTAATCATAATAAGGAAATGATACTTGAAATTCAACTTATCAACACAGAGATAGGATGACAACTATCTGGTATTAGATAAATAGAATAAACATGAATTAAACATCCAAGCACAAGTATAGAACAGAAAGGAAAATGTAGATCTGAACATGTAATTGCAAAAGAGCTTGTATTAATTTGACAAGAACGTGAGAAGCTTGAGTACAAGTGTGTATAAAAGTCCCTAAAGTTGAACCCCCTAGTCTATAAAATTGATAGGATTTATATCCTTTACAAGCAGTTTCAGATCCTCAAAAGATGGATCTGATAACCTCTTCTCCTATCTCAAATTCAAAATTGTGAGGTGGCTGGAAAAGACAAAAATTTCTGGAAATATGCTGCTCAAAGATTTACCCATATCTCTCTAACCAAAACCACTGTGTACAAAATGGAAGATGATTTTGTATATTGGTTTGTTTTGAGAAAAAACCTCTCTCAGTTCTTTGAGATTCGTTTTTATTTGCGCGAGATCTGCATTTCAAAAACATGTGTCAAACAGGGAAATTCTGAGATCCGGAAATTATGGCTTAGAGATGAATTCAATTCTACCAATATATGACACCTGTAGGAAAAATGAGAGAGGTTATTATTCTTTGACGTGTTAGAAACAAACAATTCCACCCGTTTCTCAAAATTATTCTTCAGTTGCTCAAAATCATTATTTGAAAATGATGACTCAACACCGTAAAAACTGACTTTTCTGCACTTTCGGTGGCTAAAATAGTCCCGACTTTCACGTTTATGCTGCCGAAAGATAGGGATTTAGGTGGCTTAGAATCCCTTTTGGGAAGGTGCTTAGCCACCGAAACCTAAGTTTTGGCTTTTTTGAAATAAAGATCATATCCAATGTTTTTCAAACTTTATTACAAACCTAAGGCTCTAAAAAATGAATTTTAAAAAATTTAGAAATGTGTTTTTCAATGACTTCCTATCACCTAAAATAAACAAATTTGACTGTGTTATTTGAGGAGATAACATCTAGCTCCTTCTGGGGATGAAATCCTCCCTGCGAGGTTTCAAGAACCTCAGCTCCAATGCCTTTCCTGTTGGGCTATGGAGTCATTTGGCCTGTGCAACTAATCTTCTGCAAACTTGTAACTTGCATGTAGCCTTTACCATTGGGCTATGGAGTTGTTTGGCCTTTAGAACTGATCCCCTGCAAACTTGTATCCTGCATGTAGCCTATCTATATCCTTTACAAAATATATTTAGATCCTAGAAAACTAGATCAAGTTTACTTAAAATAGAAATTCAAAACTAGATTCACAAAAATAGGAAAAGATCTTATTTAAGGGGTCAAACCCTTATCTTGAAAGTCTTCATAGTCTTCGAAAGGTGTAGTGATTCTTTATATGCTGGTGGATGAGGTAAAAAATGTCACCCTGGCAAACCAATCATCTTTTGCCAAAAATAGATAAGAAGTTTTATCTTCCTCACCCTACTGACACCTCCAAAATTGAAACAGAGCAATAAAACTGATGCTCTAAATTATGATCATCACTTAGGAACCTTTGTCATGCCAACTAGAACAAAAACACTTATATATGTGCAAAAAGAGTGGATTTATTCCCTTCTCCGCGCTTTCGGTGGCTAAAGAGCCAGAAATCTTAACCCGTAAGCTACCAAAAGCTCTGCTTTCGGTGGCTAAAAACAACTGTGAAAGCCTGCCTAAGCCACCGAAAGCTCTGTTTTTAAACTGGCTTTCAAAATTGCAAAAATGTATTTCCTTCCATATTCTGATCTTCACTTCTGCTCCTTTGAGGCTTCAGCAGCCTGAGCAGAGTCTGGGTTATCAACAGAGTTGATATCTGCCCCTAGATTATCAACAAGATTAGTGGCTGCTTCTGCTAGGGTTTACAGAGCAATATGTGCCTTAGGTCTTGGAGGCATCATTTTGATTCTTAGCAACCTGATCTTCCTGTACAACCTAGAATCAAAATTTGGTTCCTTTTCTCCAGCTTAGCATATTGTTTAGTAAGCCTTTGGTGAGAATCATACAAGTCAATATCTTTTTCTGTCAAAGTTTGATTACTAGTCTTAACTTCTCTATCAAAGATTTCAAGATCATAAGCTTGTCTTAGAATTTGATTGATTTTTGACAATTTGGGATTGTTGGTTGATGCCTCATCATCTTGCAACTCATGCTCTTCCTTAGGTGTAGGTGAAGGAAAATCTGCATACTTTGTCATGTGTTTTCCAGCTGGGACTGCTCCTTGAAGATTTGGCTCTGCTACAGTTTCCTCATGCTCTGCTGCAACCTGCTGTAACCATTTCCAAAAGTTGTACCACCAAGCTTCAGATATCCACTTGTCAATTCATAGCCATTTATAATGTTCCATATGGATTAGTAAGAGGTTTGGGAGGAAAATTATAGGTTGAAAAATCCATGCATTAGATGAATAGGTGGGGGTGGCACTTGACTAGAACTAACACTACTATTATCACTTGTTTGAGATCCACCTTGACTAAGTGCCTCCAAAATCAAAACAAAACCTTGATAATGGTGACTTTAATTATTATATATCATTTGGAACTATCCTCATGGCATTCAGATCAAGGGAACTTAGATCTGTGAAAAAATAGTAGCATTCTACCCTGTTCTTGCTTTCGGTGGCTAGGAGAGCCAAAATTATAACCTGTAAGCCACTGAAATCCCTGCTTTCGATGGCTAAGGATAGTTGTGCAAACTGAAATAGCCACCGAAAATGCAGGCTTTCAAAATTGCAGAAATGCATTTCTTTCTGCCTCACCATTGTTGGACAACATCAGGCTTATATGTTTTCATATTAGAAATTTCATACATCACCAGACCTCTAATTCAATCAACACATTTATATGTAGTAAGAGAATGCCCTTTTTCATTGAGTTGATCAGATGTTTTGTGTGTTAACACTCCAACTACAACCAAAAGAACAATCAATCCTGGATTGAATCCCTTGCCAACATCTTGAACAAGTATTCTATCCTAGCTAACAAATGAAAATAAGTCTACGTTTGTCTGAGAAGAGAAATACTCTTTTGCAGATTCTTTGATTGAACTTTGCATTCCCCTTTCTCTTCTTGCTAGCGATGATACCTGGAAAATATGTCAAATATGCTCAGCGTTTGAGTTAATTCAACACTTTTATTCTATAGAGTCTGGAAACTACCTTCAAGTTCTTCATGCTTGCATAAAATGCTCATTATTTCTGTTTGAAAAATTTGATAAAAACCCCAAAACAATCATTATTCCACCATTAAGAAAAAGAGCCTGTAGATGCCATTGGACTTCCATGCTCGTGGCACCATCCTCTTAAGAATTTCAAGAGTGTGATCTGCAACCTACTGTGGGATTGATTTCTCCTTGTGCTCAACATCATGAGTCAACATACTGGGTTTTAACAAAATTCCCTCGAACAACACATTGTTCTCTGCCAAGTGGAAGAAAACCTCAGTCTATACTTTCTCTACCACTTCAAGGCTTTTATCAATGAAATGGTATCCATACAATAGAATCTCTAGCTCCACAATGGGCACAAGGCCATTGTCCTGAGAAAGGGAAGCATAACGTGCAAGTCCCCAAGAAGCTTTGCTTATTTAAGAAAACTGAAAGCAATCTATCTGCTCATATGAAGAGCTTATTCAGATGCCTACTCCTACTCTTAACCAGTAAAAACACGCTCATCATGTAACATCATACTTCTAATGAAGCCATGATAACGTCAAACTATTTACAAAATCTCTTTGCATGCAGATAAATTTCAAAGAACACTTCATGTTGTGCAACAGAATTTCAACTTGCAGAGCATACTTACACTCATCATTTGCTTTGATTCCAAAGATTGCACAACTGAAGACTTCTGAAGAACATAACTCCATATAAACGACTATCAGATCATATAAATAAGCTAACTCTGCTTGCTTCTCAATCCTTTCTCCTCCTTCTGATATATGCATCTGCTCATAAACAAGTTTCTGCAATTCTGAAAATAACTGTGAGCTGATTGGACTGCTAATCCCTTCTTTTTCAATATCTTCTTCGTAAATGATATCAGTGTTTTGTTCATGAGATGTTGCAAATAGAAGAGAAGATCTTAAATCTTCAGGTATATTAAACTCATCATATTTGATGTCTTCTGCAAACATAGAATGGTTGATTTCAACATGATGTTGTTCCTTGATGGGAAAGGAAAAAGGCTCATCAAAATCAGATTCGTAACTGTCATATATTGGCTGGCTGCTTCTTAAATCAAAATCATTTGATGTAAGGATATTCTCTACTCCATCTGCACACTTAAAAAATAGGTGAACAAAAATCTCTTGAATCTTGCAAAGAAAGATAGGTAGTCTTCAGATCCTTCTCTCCAAGCACAGGTGAAAACATATCGTAAGCAACCTTTTGAAAAAGTGCAGAAAAAACTTCTTCTTTAACTGTTTATTCATGTAAATCAAAGGCAACAGGTGCAATAGAGATAAGATCTGATGCATTTACAACTATGCAATTATTATTTGTATCATGAAGATCTTCCTTAACAACATAGTTTTCATCTTGACAAATAGAAGAAAAGACTACTTCCTGTTGAACTTGCTTCTCGAATTCATCACAACAATCTTCAAAGAGACATTCAACTGGAAATTCATATTTACAAAACAAATGGAAAGCATAATGAAAACTTGCCAATGAGTGAATGCTTGAAGCTGGAAGAGATCTGCACCAATCAAGGGCAATCCCCTCTAATGAATACGTGAAAAGATTAATTTGAACGTCCTCATGTACAATTCCAAGCCGATGAATAAAATCATGAAAATCCAGCAAGTGTTCAGCTGGCACTTCCCACTCTTCTCCTCGAAATATAGGAATACTACGTTCCCATTCATCTCTACTAGGTATTGGATGAGGGTAACCAAAAATACTTGAGAAATTGCAAAATGCATACCTCTTGTTCATTTCATACTAGTGAAGTCACCAACAAATTTCTGAACAATGGAGTCGCCACCGAATCCGTCCTTCATGGAGTCACTAGATAGATAATTACAACCAAGAAAATGTCCAGGCTTTGTCTATCATCAAAGATGGATCTATTTTGTCTCCCAAGGAAGATGATCTTCAATCTCCTTTCCCCGGCAACAACGCCAATTTGTTATCACTCCAGGAGTCCTTCTAGGTTGTGACTAGAAGAAGCCTGGTAACTTAACTAATATTTCAATGTTTCACTCAATGGATCAATTCAGATGACTAAATCAGACCTCACTCACTCAAGACATGCATAAAATCAACCAAATAGACAAGGCTTCTAACTATCACTGTTCAGAGGGTTTGTAATATAGGTGAATAAATGGAGAATTCTCACTATGCTGGCAGATTCATATATAAAGCACTCACATATGAATGGCTAATCATAACAAGAAAATGATACTTGCAATTCAACTTATCAACACAGAGATAGGATGACAGCTATCTGGTATTAGATAAATAGAATAAACATGAATTAAACATCCAATCACAAGTATAGAACATAAAGGAAAATGTAGATCTGAACATGTAATTGCAAAAGAGATTGTATTAATTTGACAAGAACATGAGAAGCTTGGGTACAAGTGTGTCTAAGAGTCCCTAAAGTTGAACCCCCTAGTATATAAAATTGATAGGATTTATAGCCTTTACAAGCAGTTTCAGATACTCAAAAGATGGATATGATAACCTCTTCTCCTATCTCAAATTCGAAATTGTGAGGTGGCTGGAAAAGACATAAATTTCTGGAAATATGCTTCTCAAATATTTACCCATATCTCTCTAGAAAAAACAAATGTGTAAAAAATGGAAGAGGTTTTTGTATATTGGTTTGTTTTGAGAAAAAACCTCTCTCAGTTCTTTGAGATTCGTTTTTATTTGCCCGAGATCTGCATTTCAAAAACATGTGTCAAACAGGGAAATTCTGAGATCCGAAAATTAGGGCTTAGAGATGAATTTGATTCTCCCAATATATGACACCTGTAGGAAAAATGAGATACATTATTGTTCTTTGATGTGTTAGTAACAAAAACCTCCACCCGTTTCTCAAAATTATTCTTCAGTCGCTCAAAGTCATTATTTTAAAATGATGACTCAGCATAGTAAAAACAAACTTTTTTGCACTTTCGGTGGCTAAAATAGCCCCGAATTTCGCGTTTAAGTTGCCAAAAGATAGGGATTTAGGTGGCTTAGAAGCCCTTTTGGGAAGGTTCTTAGCCACCGAAACCTGAGTTTTGGCTTTTTTTAAATAAAGATAAAATCCAATGTTTTTCAAACTTTATTACAAACCTAAGGCTCTCAAAAATGAACCTTAAAAAATTTAGAAATGTATTTTTAAATGACTTCCTATCACCTAAAATAAACAAATTTGACTGTGTTATTTGAGGAGATAACAGGACCATAAAAAAATGTTGTTTGGTGCCTTAAAATGGCTATAGAAGATTTCAGACGGGCTTTTGGACCTAAATTTCCAAATTTCCCGACCAACCACTAAAATGGCTATGTGAGTTGATTCCTCTAATATTTTCACCCATAAAGCATCGAGGTAGATGAAAAATAATATAATAATCCAGTCTGGATCAATATCCTTCATGAGGTTGAGTTTAATAAATGGCCTTGGTTGGCGAAACCTGGAATCAAGTGATAAAGGTGTTGGCGGAAAAGGTTAGGTATACATTTTGTTGTTTACATTTGAATTGTTAATATACAGATATTTTATTCCTCTCCCACCCCCCCACCATAAAAAATCATTTTGTATTCATGTGATGTCAATCTTTATTTCAATTTATGAATTAAGGATTAGACTAATTAGCTTAAAATTAGTTAGAATTCATGAGCTTCAAGATTGTGTTATTTGACTATTATGGTTGATTGCGTTTCAGAAAAAAATTGTTTTCTCAACTTGTGTGAAACTGTAGAAAATGAGATTTTGCTAGAATCTTGCTACCCAAATTGTTCACAAAAGGTCAAGGGATTCATTACTTGATCATAGGTACTTTCATGTTCCTTCATTTATTCATTTAATAACCTATATTGTGAATTTTGGAAAGTAAGATTGTTGTCATTCTTTGCTATATTGGAAAGATCAACCTGCTCACCAAGTAATTTTCCCATAAATAGGACTAAACTATTTGAGGATGCTAATAAGTACACCAATGCATGTGATTCCTATCAAATAATGAGTGAACCTTTGAGGATGGATGAAGTACCCTTACAATAGTGGTTGTGTTGACGCCTTTGGAGAAGTGATTAGTGGAATTTATTGGACCTATCAACTCTCATGATTGACACTTTGGAACTATATATATTATCATTGCAACTGAATACCCCACAAGATGGAAGAATTTACCCCAATGTAAGACTATAACATGCATACAACTACTTGGATTATTTTTGAAAAAATAATTACAAGGATTTGTTTCCTTGAGAGATTAACAAGTGATCAAGGTAAATACTTCATAAATTCTAGAATTGAAACCTTGACTAAATAATTCATAATAAAACATAAAAAGAGTATCCCCTATCATTCACAATCCAATAAGACCATGGAGCGAGTCATGAGATCATTGAGATAGGCTAAGATGATATGATTTGGGTCATGAAAGAAATATGACATGGCACACTAGAAGGTGGTTCCAAAATTTTTCATTCCAAAGGGTACAAAACTATATGAGAATGATCCAGATTATTTTCAGAATGAAATGAAAGAAGAGATATTACAATGAAATACTCATGAAATTGCCAAAAATAGAGATATACAACAATACTTGATTTCTATTAATGAAAGAATTGTAAAGAGACTGTAAAAATACAGAGTGCAAGACTCGCTAGAATGGTGGCATCTTTATCTCTGAGAAGAGATGTGACGGCTACACTCATTCACAAGAATATGATTACAATGAGGCTCTGAAGGCATTTTTATGATAAACATGAATGCCAAAACCCTAGACATCCAAAAACCTAACCCTAGGAGATGAAATGCCAAAAGTCATGTGGTCCCCGTTTGGGTAAGTTAGTACATTAACTTCCCGAGGTCGTAAATTTTGCATACGATCTTCGTTTTAGGCGCCTGATAGCCCATTGGAAAGGTATTTTCGAGAACTATGCATTACGCTGTCAAACTCTGACTCTGTTTACAATTTAACTATGGCAAGCCAAAAAAAATTTTTTTAGGGCCCCAAAACGACCCTGGAAGTACAACAAGATGTGTTGACATTAAAACATACAAAATAAGCTAGTTGGATTAGATGGGAGGCCACCAATATCCACCTGGAAGATGTGTAGGGATTCATACAAACCCAGAAGTGTAGAACCCACAATTACAAAGAAGTACAAAAGAACATGATGAACTAAAAACTGACAAGAGGAGCCATTTGGAACATGTGGGTGGCCACTAATATCCACCTGGTTCAATCCTCCCCCCTTAGGAAGCAATGACATCCATTGCTTTGAGTGCCTAGGGAAGAGGAGAAATCATTTTATGAATCTGAATCTTGGTGAGTTGCATGCCTTGTTGGAGGATTTGTGCTTCTTGGATTGTGAAAGACTGTCACAAACCTGTTGCTGGTGGGGTTGAATATGCTCCACCAAATTGTTATCTCTGGGTTTAACGGGGCATTGTGTAGGCACCATTATAGGTGAAGAGACAATATATTCTTTCTTCGTGAAAATATAATTTTGTTGGATATAAGGTGTTGAGGCTACAATGGTTGTAGCGGTCTTTTGTGCATCCTTTAAACAAACCATGAAGAGGATGAATTTTTCACTATGAGATATTACCTTGCGACACTATTTTTGTGGAGCAGTAGTCAGAAGTACCTCTGGTATCCTATAGAGATGACCTCCCAGAGTAATAATGACACTACGGGGTCAAGAATCATAGACAACATGATGTCTCCACATATATGGTTGGCCCAAAAAAACATCACAGACATAAGGAGGGGAAACATCACACACTACCTCATCCTTGAAGGGATGGATGCCATATGACAGGTGGCACTGCTGGCTGACATGGAGGTTTGATCCCTGGTGAAGCCACCCAATGTTGTATGGATGTGGCTGTGGTGTTTTCAACAACCCCAAAAGTTTGAAGGCATTAGCTGAGATGAGGTTCTTCTGGCTGCTGTTATCAATAATGAAATGCAATGGGGTCCCCTTCACCCACATCTATGAATGGAAGATGTTCTCCCCCTCTTCGGGATCTACTAATTCTTCTAGTTGAATTTTTGTGGTCGCGATAATAGTAGTGGGGTCTGTGTCGATGATCTTTCTATTTTTAATATTTTCTGGATCAAACTCTGAATCACGGTTCATCTCCATGTCTTTAACCTCGACCACCAATGACTGTTTCGAGAAACATTCATCAGTGTTTTGCCAGGGGATGTTTTGGAAGTCACACCATTTCCTAGTGCCATTCTTCGTCTTCCCTTTACCCTTCTTGTCCCATGTCTTGGATTGGTTGTCTAGAGGATGTTGGTTAGGGCCTTCTTTACCATGCTTTGGTTGTTGCAGATTTGTAGACCCGAATTCCCATTTGTTCTGGTGCCTAAATTTCTGATCGATTTTGACAACATATCGATAGGAAACTCCCAATGATGAGATGTTTAGGAAATCCATTTCGGTTTGGATGTACCTATGCAGAGTCCCATGGTATTTCAAAACCAGATGTCGCTCAGAGTATTTGATACCCAACTTGGTGCACAAGGTATGACAAGTATTTTTGAACTCCGACATTGTTTGGCTCTTCTATTGCTGCAGTGTGGTCCATCTCATGTATTGGTCTAGATAGTTATATACATGGTAGTACTGTTCCTTGACCGCATCCAAAAAAAAATACCAAGTGGGCTCAACCCCATATATTCCAGATTCCTTTGTGGAACTTTTCTCCCAGTAAGTTTTCCACCAATTTTTGACATGGGGGAGATCCTTGAGGAGTGCAAAGGTGATCTTTTCCCTATCAGAAAAATTTTGAACAGAGAAATAACCTTCTAATATATTTAACCATTTTTCTAGGGAATCTGCATCTATCTAACCTTCAAATATGGGAATATCAAAATTAGCTTGTACCTTGAAGGGAGAGGTTCCTCCAAAATGGTCGCTTCATGAAGATGCGCCTATTTTTATTGACATGCGTTAAAGGATGTGTGAAAAATTCTTCATAATTTCATCCCTCTATCGCGTGAGAGCTTGCTCAAGCAACAGGTTAATAGAATCTTCTTCTTTGTCATTTTTCTTTTCTTCCCCCTTCGAGGGTTTCTTGGGAATGCGATAGTGATTGTGCTCAAGAGAGACAAGCTTGAGACCCAACTGGCTATACTTGGACCTCGCCGGGGACATGCGCTAAAAAATGATCAAGAGTAACCTGCTCTGATACAACTGATCTAGATTATTTTTGGAACAAAATGAAAGAATAGATATTGCAATGAAATACTCATGAATATTGCCAAAAACAGAGAGATACAACAATACTTGATTTCTATTAATGAAAGAATTGTAAAGAGACTGTAAAAGTACATAGTGCAAGACTCACTAGAATGGTGACATCTTTATCTCTGAGAAGAGATGCGACGACTACACTCATTCGCAAGAAGATGATTACAATGAGGCTCTGAAGGCCTTTTTATGATAAACATGAATGCCAAAACCCTAGACATCCAAAAAACTAACCCTAGAAGATGAAACACCAAAATTCATGTGGGCCCCATTTGGGTAAGTTAGTACATTAACTTCCCGGGGTTGTAACTTTTGCATACAATCTCGTTTTTAGGCGTGTGATAGCCCATTGGAAAGGTATTTTCGAGAACTATGCATTACACCATCAAACTCTAAATCTATCTATAGTTTGACTATGGCGAGCCAAAAAAACATTGTTTAGGTCCCCAAAATGGCCCTAGAAGTACAACAAGATGTGCTGACATGATACCATACAAAATAATCCAGTTGGATTATGTGGGAGGCCACCAGTATCCACCTAGAAGATGTGTAGGGATTCAGACATCCCCGAAAGTGTAGAACCCACAATTACAAAGAAGTACATAATAACGTGTTGAACTAAAAACTGACAAGAGGATCCAGTTGGAACATGTGGGTGGCCACCAATATCCACCTTTTTTGAGTGGCGTCATGGAAGCGAAGAAAAGACACTTGACTGATCACCTTAAACCTTATGCTAATGCCAATGGAGGAAATTTTAAATTCTCATAACTTTATCGTACGACCTCTGATTGGTGTGTTTATTTTTGCATCATGAAGAGGACGGGGAGGTTCTTCTGGAAAGCCAAATCACCATGCCATTCAAGCATTTCATTTGTGTAATGATAGATGAGGCCGATTCGGGAAAGAAACCCTATGAGATTTGTTTTGGCACTTTTTGACATTGGATTTTGAATTCATGAGTTGTGTTGGAATCGTAATGGAAAAAATCATACAACTATCTTGTTTCGAGGATGAGAAATTCACTTTGACAAGTACCAAAAAATTCTGCTCAAAGGAATTTTTTAACGAAATTTCGACTCTCATTTTCAATGCTGCTTGAACAAAATTTGATTTTGTAAGTTCCTATGTCATATGTAACATATATAATCTTAGTTCATCCATATATTTCCCCGTGACTACATACCTCCTAGAAAGGATGACTCCCCACTGGTCAAGCTGTAGAATAATCCATACTATAGGTTGGTGACCCTAGACATTCCAAAGGAAGTCCTCATTGACGAAGACATGCTGGGGAAGGTACCCCAGTTGAAATATACAGACCATGACATTACCGATGTGGAAAATTTCCCTGACCTTGCACCCCACAAATACCTGGAACTGAAAGTAGATCCACTGAAACAACAGAGCATACCAGTAGCCAAGGTTTGGGCCAGACGATTCGAGCGGGAAAACCTCATCAACCTGTTCGACATCCCACAATTCGGATGCAACAACAAAGTCAATGCCTACATCAAAATATGGGGGGTACATGTGGTTGGATAGGCCAATTTCGATTGATACTGACTTGATAGCAAGAATCACAGGGTTGCCAACTCAGGGGAAAGACCCTACTTTGTTATTTGTAGATAAAAATACAGAAAGAGAACATTCAGAGGCTATGTGAGTGAAGTTTTGCATGGTTAGAGGGGTGTGCAGCCTTGATTTGATAACTATATATGAACCAACCATTCGAATATCGACATAGATTCTAGCATGCAACCTGCTATGGAAGTGTAGGAAGGATCAAGTACCAACATGGGTAATATCTGTGACAGAGTAATGTGTAGAATGCACTACAATGAGATGGGAACCATTCTTACTGAACCAGTTCCTATTGGACTACACAAAATCCCAATATAAGGTAATGGAGTTTGAATACCCCTGGCTCCTAATTTTGATTGCCTTCAAAGTATGGGAAGAACAAGAGGATGCACAATTTTTAGGGATGAGAGGGAGGTCATGCGTAGTGACAATATACCAAAATTTATGGTTTTCAACGAACAAAAGGAGGTATATGGAAAACAATGTAGAATTCTTTCTCTATGATGAAATAATTCGACATAGTATCTAGAACGCACCACACATGTCACCATAGTTGGTGAAGGCATATGGACCAGTTGCAGAGTTCTGCGTAAACATGAATCACATGTATATAAAATCCAAGAAGGATCTAAGAGAGGAGTGGGTCTAAACAAAGTACGAGATCACGGAAGAAGACATCTAGTTGGTCATGCAGGATTGGGAACTAGACTGGAAGGTCCCAACACAAGGGGATGTGACAACGTAGGGGGGAACACTGAGGCGACACAATGCACAGATGTAGAGATGGACCCTCCAAGTAATGTGATATATGATACAAATAAAGGGAATGGAAAGGAGGACGCACCATAAATAGAACCAACATACCAACCTCCACATCCCCCACCTAAGACAAGGAAGAAATGACAATATCAAAGCACATGTTTGTCTATGTGGAAGAAGAAAAAGGCCCAAAATCCACCATCCATATACACACTAAAAAATGACGACATGGACAGGATTGTCTACCAACTAAGGTATTCTATGGAGGAAGTACTCAAAGAGACCACAAATAAATAGGAAGAACTACAAACGAAGGTGCAGGACCAATGTTTGAGGCTACAATAATTATTGGAAATAGTTTGATTGGCACATGTGCAAGGATCAGGCACAACCCAAGAAGGTATAACAAAGGAAGCATGGGTTACAGTATCAACACAATTGAAAACATAGTGTAGAGTAATCAATATCCCAGTAGAGACAATTAGGTTACCCAACCTCAAAGCACAAGAGAAGTTGCAAGGACTAAGTCACATGAACCTAGTCATGCCACAGATGTCCATGGAATTATTATAGGGTTTTCACACATGGATCACGCAAGAACTATGTATTCGGATGTACATCACAGTCAATGAATTGGAGAAAGAAGAGGCAAATAATATGGAGCTACAGAAGCAATGTGCCACCGCAACACAGGAAAAGTGTGCAATAGAGAAACCAGTGGAACTTGTAGTGAAAGAGAAGAGAAAAGATGAAGGAAATATAGAGAAAGCCTTGAAAGAGAAGAGTGAGGCATAAATCAGGGCCAAGAAAGACCGGAAAGAGAAATAAGAGACAAAAGCAAAGGCCGACAGAGCCTTTAAGGAAAAGGACAAAGTCGAACGATTGGTAGAGAAAATCCAAGTGATAGTCGAGAGCCTATACAAATAAGTCTTAGAAGTACCACTGGTAGTAGAGGCCACAGTAGAAGAGTAGGTGTCCAAGATAAGCGCAATTATCAAGGGACTCTGGAACATGATCATCGAGCTGGAACTGCGTGCAGTACCAGGGACACCACTAGAAGAAAGGGAGAAAAGGGAAAGGACAACCCAGACATCAGTGGAAAAGATCAAAATCTTGGAATAGGAATGCATAAAGATGTGTTAAGAAGGAACACAGATTTGGATATATTTTCCTAACAACCCAAAGATGTAAGCACTGGAAGAGAAAATAAGGACTACGCAAGAACATGCACATTAGGCCACTAAGCGCATAAATACTCTACCACTAGCAGAAAGAATTAAAACACTCCTGGATAACAAGAAATTATACAGTTCAGTGGAATGACTGAATGAAGAAAAATAAAAGATCACATGAGAATTAAGACCGTGACAGGACGAAGCCCTCGTGGTACTAGAATAACTAGGTACAACGCAAAGCATTATGACATTAGTAGTGCAAGACACCGAGGCCAACATTGCTAATTGGAAAATGTAGACGATGGAGGAAATATTGAACAAGGAAGTAGAACTAACAAAAAAAGTACAGGAAGTGAAGGAAACTCTCCAAAAATTTATTAATGCATGGAGGAGCGCGACAGAA
Organism: Picea engelmannii; assembly: GCA_009831015.1. Taxonomy (NCBI): domain Eukaryota; kingdom Viridiplantae; phylum Streptophyta; class Pinopsida; order Pinales; family Pinaceae; genus Picea; species Picea engelmannii. The sequence goes on along the minus strand of ML789504.1, from coordinate 447,766 downwards.
CATGCGTAAGTGGCTTGGGACAAGCCACAGGTGAATGTTGGGGGCATGTTGGGTAGGTAGTTTTTGGGATGGAATAATGAGAAGAGATGAGGCATAGGGAAAAAGAGAAATAAGGGCGAAGGAATAAGAAGATCAATAAGATCAAGAAATAAGAGAGAGGAAAGAGGAAAATATGCAGGACACGAAAGAACAACTAGCGCAAAATCTGGGAAAACCATCCGAGCATGAGGTGTATCTAGCTCATAATGAGTTGTCTCCAGTCGAGCGTGAGTGGTAGCCAACTCGTTATGAGCTATAAAAATAACTTAAGCATAATGTATAAAATATGTAAAGGATCCACGAGTTTAGGAGATTGGCGAGGTCGAGAGAGGAAGAGAGGGTTTCAGAGTAAAGCATATTGTAAAAACGTTACATATTGTTATCACTGAAATTTCATCTGCAAATGGTTACAGAAATCCAACATCTCCAAAACACCTATTAGTTCATCCATGGACCAAAAATGCATTTCCAAAGGGCACAAACTATACAATTGATTATAAAATCATCATGTGCTTAGAATACACAGGAAGCACGTGCACGTGCGCCAGTCGAAAACACTGGAAAAGCACACATGCGCCTGATGCGTGAACATGGACACAAAAAGCCACACACACTTCATAACGTCGCATTAATGATTCTAGTCGACCTCTCACCCACTTCTGGTTCATCTCCCAAGTCGATTTCACCCCCAAATCCGAGATGAATCCGAGTGGGGGGCTGGTCAAAGACCTAAAGGTGCCCTAAAGGGCCTCTTGTTCATATTCAAGACTGGTTGGATAATGCCTCAAATATTTGCTATAAAAAGAGGCCATGGGTGCACTATATTTTAAAGAATCTATTTTTATTGTTATGCCGCCTCTATTCTCTTACAAGGAACCTCTTTCCTCATTGGAGAATATAAGCACCATTTCATTGGGCTATTCACATCTCCTCTTGAGTGAATGAGCTTTGGATTTATTCATCATTTCCTTTTAGTTTTCTATTTGTAAGAAGAGCTCTCTCATTGGGGGTTCAAGAGCTCTCCCTTGGAGGAAGCGGGGACCCATAAGTCTCCCTTTCTCTTTGGTGTTTGCCCATTAATACAATCTATCCATTGGTGGCATGAATATCGGTTTTTCTTTTGTTCTATTTCCCTTATGCACTTTAGTTTAGTTTCTTTAATTGTTGTTAGCTTAGTTGTTTATTTATTTATTGTTCTTGACATTTCTAACTCTTGCACTAACTTCTGTCCTGTCCAGCTAACCCAACTGGACTTGGAAGTGTCCCTCTTTTGCTCATTCAGGTGACGGAAATGATACAATAGATCGACGGCTCCACTGTGGATAGGTGTCAATTTCCTCCCCATTTGGGTTGTTTGAGCACTTATTTTTGGTTTATTTGACTTGCAGGGATCATAACCGGCCCAAGCCTACCTGCAAAAAACTAAATTCGAAGTTGAGATAAGAGAATTTCATCCGAAATTTTCTTCCTGGCCGTGTATCAGAAAGTGCACGGGTTTTTCATCCCACAGGTGCGCCTTCCGAGCACGTGCGCCATGAACACTTTGATCCTCAACGCATTTTTCACACCTATGCCAATAGTTCGTTGTTTCTCTGCGCATTGGCGCCACATGCACCTCTGTCTACACTGCGACCCGCACATCTGTCATGAAATTTCACATTGTAATGTTTTTTTTGTGATGTTTTGAAGGCCCATAGCTTTCTAAATATTGATTCTATGCAATTTGTAATGTGCACCATACTTAGATTCCCTCTCCACATGAAGGGTTAGTCAAAACATAGGCACTTAGGGGGTTAAAATCCATATTTTCCCTCTTTTTGCTTTCATTTTGCCACATGGATGGCTTGCTTTGATTGTAAACGCTAAGTTGGAATCATTCAATATCACATATATAAACACTTGCATTGGGACTAGAAATCAAACTTCAATCGTAGAGTATGCTCTTCTCTCGCACCAGAGAACGATCTTGAGAACAAAAAAAATGATTGATGGAAGATTTCATCTCCCTTAAAGACAAAATATTTAGGAGAGGACAACTGCCCCCTTGGGACTCCTCTTAGTTTCTTTTTCACACCATCTTAAATTTGTAAGGGCCCATACATGCCCACATGCTGCAAAGATAGGATAGTTTTGAAGCTACTTTCTTAGTTTACATCACTAGGGGAGTTTAAATATTATTGTAACGGACCCACATGTCCAAATGCTAGTTCTATAGGGACTTTAAAATTACTCAAGGTTGTAACAATGGAATCTAGTAATATAGGTAATCAAGAGTTGTAAGGACCACACAAAGTCCACATGCTATAAGGTGACACCTAACTTATTAAAAATTTGGCACATTTTATCACTTGATCACACACAAGTCACTACTCACTCACACAGTTTCATCTCAAATGGTGGAGGTTGAAGTAAGTTTCCCCAAAAAGGATTCCGAAACGCCCCACCCCTTTTCTTGAAGGAACTATCCACTCCCACTTAATTTGAATGAGATTGGTTCACACCCCCAATCTCACAAACAACCACATCTAAATTTTTTCTAAAAAACTCACTAAGTTTTCCTCCACATTAGGTGCCAAAATATTTTTTTAGTCTAGGTAGGATCTCGGGGATAGGCATCCAAATAACTCCCTGTTATATAGTTCTCACATCTTCAAACATTAGAAGTTGACAAATAGGGAACTTTCAAATCCTCCAAGTCAAGTGTTCCTAACACCTCAAGGTAGGGAGATACCCGTGAAGGGTCGAAGGCCGAGGTCCGGTTGTTCTGTGCACCCCCCCTTGAGGCACCCACCTCTTGGACGGGATCTAGCCCGTGACCCATTTCTGAGGCTGAAAATATAAATGCCAAACTTTGACTGAGGTACCTAGTGCCCAAATTTTAGGACATCTACCCAGGTGGCAATTGTGGGCTGCAATTGCACCTTGATCAGATTTTGTGTGGCTATTGGAAAATATCGCCAGCTCTTTTGGGATATGCACCCTCTACCCCTCATTATAACTGATTATTTCATCCTTCACTAGTTCCTCTTCTGGTGGCTTCAGACCCCACTGTTGAGTGCTATTGGAAGGTCCAATGCTATTTGATAGGAAGGACGTTACATATTTTAGGACAGGAGAATTTGTTTTCTTTGTTCTCCCACACAGACAAAATCCACCTACCTACATATATGCTTCTTTGTCAATTAATTTATGTATGATTCTCTTGTGATTACAAAACTATTGTGAGATATATTGTGAAGGTCCAAGTTATACAAAGTCTCTTGTTCATTTATTACTCTCATCACTAGTTGCACACATTCATTTTTCTAGTCGGACATCATAGGGGACCCACAAAACCCTTGTCGTTCTAGACACTTGCGAAATCTCCCTCCTATTCTAGGAGGAGTTCCTAGTCTTTCCAACTCATCGATTCAACCCTCTCACACCCCCATGAGTACTACTGTCTTGGGATCAAATTTGCTTGGTTCCACTTTACTTGGGTCCACTTCCCAAGGTCAACCGTCCATTAGCTTTCCTTTACAAGGAAGCAGGTGGAAAACTTCTTCCCAAGGGGGAAGTACCCCACCACCCTCAAGGGTCAGGTACACAAACCACTCACACAATGGCTAGAACTAATCCTCTGCCACCACTTCAGATGCCATACTTGGCTTCCCTCAACATACCATATCTGATTAAGCTCACCAACGATCCTATATTGCATGACCCCACATGGCCTGCAATGCCTACCAAACTACCTTCAAACATTCCCAAGTTTGAAGGAAAGGAAAGCGATGAACCTGCCAACCATGTCATGACCTTCCACTTATGGTGCTCTTCAAATAACATCATGGGTGACTCCATACGATTAAGGTTATTCCAACGCACACTCACTGGCCCATCAACCAAGTGGTATGTAGACGAAAAATCAGGGTCCCATGTGACATTTGAATCTTTGGCCAAAGCATTTTTGACCTTCTTTCAACTACCAATCTGCCATGACAATGGTCTCAAAGTGCTCTTCGAGTTTAAACAAACCTCAACCACACATATAGCTGACCACATTCACGAATAGCATCGAAGACGAAGCTTATGCAAAGAAGAAACCACCAAGCAACAATGCCTCAATTGGTTTCTCATATCACTTGTCTCCCTCCTTATCAAAGATGTGGTCTCCACCTTCCCTCAATATGAAGAGGAATCCATCAGCAAGGCTCAACAATATGACCTCATTTACACTCAGTTGGGATACTTATATACGATACTACCAGATGTCCCAAGACTTGTACCATTCGACCAATACAAACCTGGGATGTCTCACTCAACAGATGGATTGATTGGTACCACAACACACCACAACCCATACACCCAACCATCACCCATGTATGGTACACCCCAACATCCACTGATATATGGCGGACCTCCTTATTACCCCCCTCCCCCTTACCAAAAAACATACCCTATTGTACCCCCTCCACCCACGAGTGGACTCATATCGACACCCATGATGCGTTCGGCTATACAACCAAGTTCTGGTACCCCCTCTACCTCATCTTACACCCTGAGCATTAGTGAAAGCATCACACCTTCCTATGTACCATACAAATCATTTCCACAAAATAATCTGTACTTTCCATTTCCTGGTCCTCCCCAACCCATGGCCCCACCACAAGGACAACCACACGCCAGGGTTAACTTTGTTCAACCCTCTCCCATTCAACAGTTTCAAAATTTTGAACAACTAAATATGGAAAATCTGGCCCATCAGTCGAATAATGCCAAAAAGAAAGGAAAAAACCGAAACAATAATAATCCCAGACCATGAGGAAATAACCCCCAACAAAACCAACCATTGGGGGCAATCGAAATCAAGGGAACCAGAACCCCCAAGGGGGAAATAAGAACAAATGCTAAGGGAAGAATAATAACAACCTACAAACAAAATTCCCTTTCACCCTTTGCAGTGAATACGACCATTATACTCACCATTTCCCCCAAATAGTCGACTTTAAATGGATGAAATAATTCGTGAATGGACCACGTCCCCAAAAAACGCCTAGCCCCTCAACAAGCCCCACAACAATACATGCAACAACCACCCCCAGCGGTGTTACAAAACCATATTCCACACCAAGGGGTGATGAATACCCAACATGAAATGCACCTTGCCCCACTACAGATGGGACACTATCAAAACCCTGGCACTCGTGCAGATTGCACTATCCTCCTCACTAGTGAAGAAGAAATTCTTCTACAAACATGCAATCATCAATACAACGTGTTGGGGTCCTATAATTATAGGTAACTCAATTCTTCGACTGTTGATTTGGCATTGCCCCCGTGATGAAGACTTCTGGCTCGGTTGACTCCTTTTTCCCTTCCATCCATTTCACCCGATCCTCCATCACTCTGCTGCATCCTTCATCCACCTCTGCACCCTCACTCCCTTATCCATTCGTCCCATTGGCTACATCTCACCCGCTACCCATCCACGAATAAACAAACTTAGTCTAAAAAGAACAATATATTAATAAGGTTAGCAATAACATTAGTGTAGTTAGTTTAATCAAGATATGTTAGACTAATTATTAATTAATTAATTAATTAATAGTTAAGTTAATAGTTAAGTTAGTTAGAATTAAATGATAACATTTATTAAACATATAAAAAATAAATTAAAATAAAAACATATATTAAATAAAACAATTAAAAAATATAACACAAATAATTACAACAAAATATAAATAAAACATAAAAACATAAAACAAAACAAAAACATGTAAACAAAATCAAAACAAAGAATATTAAAAAAAACAAAAAAAACAAAAATCAAAAGTTAACACTATCCTAAGTCTAAACATCACATCACATCCCAATAAAACCAAATCAAACGGCCATAAAAAATTCCGAACCCCCCCTTCCCATCCGAAGTTTAACAAGAGGGGGTCCAGAATGAAGTATTTGGATAAAACCACTCCCATACAGGTGTCATATCCACAAGCTAGCACCCCCACCCCCTCCCTAAAACCACTTACCACCTCAGGGGGTCTAGAATACCACCCTTCCCCCAAAAAACCGCTTTCGCAACATTTTCAACCAGTCGTTTTCCGAAGGATATTCCGGGAAAAATAAGGATAATTTTTAAAAATCGAGAGAGTTTTTTCTCCATAACAGGCTGAATAACAAAAACATCTCTTAGTTTTTGCACAGGTGCCACCATATGGGAGAATCAAAGCTATCTTTCAGCCTCATTTTTCGGATTTTTGGTTCTTTCTGTTTCAACCCTGATTTTGCGGGAGCTATTTCGGAGATTTGGAGGCAAATTTGGCGAAACCAAAAGAGGTTTTTGTCTGAAACATACTCATCTATAATAACCTCCTTAATTTTTTTCCCAGGTGTCATCATTAAAGAGAAAAATATGTATGAGAAAACCCTCTTTTTGCAGAAATTCGGCTCGTCTTTCATGGTGGACAATTCATGGTTTTTGGGGATTTGTTGTTATTTTTGGCCGAGGTGGTTGAATTCGACCTCCTAATCCTAGGGATATTCGGCTCCATATATTGTAATAAGAAAAATTTACAATGGTTGATGATGGAGCTATGGATTCATGCCCCACAGGGGATACATTGTAATTTTCTAAATGACTTTCCAGAAATAAAAATTGTATCTGCAGGATTCTTGTGTTAGACTCCCTGGTGATGTTTTTATCTGAGTAACTATTTCCTTACTATGTTAATCCATTCATGTTTTTTCCCTGATCTAATCATTGAAATAAATATTAAGAACAAAACTTGTTTTTTGCACTCTGTTTTTGGTCTTTTAATGATCTGCATGTTTTCGTCTGAAGTTGAGCATAGGAATTCTTAGCTGCTCCTATGCTTGATGGATTTTCCCTTCTTTTCCTCTCCTCCACTTGCATTTAATTCAATTTTATCCAGCAGTTTTTCTATCCTGCCCTGTGGAGACAATCTTTTACATCTGAGATAGATCCATTTTCAGAAAGGTAGACCCCATGGCCCAATGAAAATTTGAGTTTTCGATCTCCCAAACATACCAAATCCATAAACAAACCCATGTTCTGCATAACTAGCCTAATATCTTCTTTCCAACAAAGTTATATCAGACAGAGGGATCCCTCTCTGAGTCTTGGAGGGCTAGGTCCAAGACTCGAAGTGGTTTTGATGTTGCCTCTGTGACTGCCTCCACAGCCTTGGGAAAATTACAGAGTGCTAACACAATGCACCCCCTGAATCTACTCCCACCACTTCAGAAATAGTTCCAGTTACAATGGGACCACCTCTGATGATCCCACACCCTAACACTGAAACCCCCCTTTGGATTCCTCGCATCCCATTACGACAGAATGTCAACAACCCCCAACCCAGGGAAACACACAATTACATCTTGGTCGATGAATTGGCGCTATCCCATGCCGCCATGTCAGTCTTGAAAGTCCTTCAAACCTATCCCACTCAACGAAAGTCCTTACTCTCCACCCTGGGGGCAGTCAACCCTGCTGATACTAGACTCATAACATTTGATCTAGATTCTGGGGAACCTCATCTCCCCGCTTTGGTAGCTTTCCAGATACCAGTCAAAATTTGAAACATCACAGTTCATCGATGCATCATCGATGAAGGTGCATCCACATGCATCATGTCCAAAACTGTATGGCATAAAATTTTCTCTCCTAATCTAATACCATTCGCCATCACTTTGAGAGCTTATGATGGACAACCATCCTCTCCTGAAGGGCTCTTTCAAAATTTCCCCGTTGAACTCGAGGGAAAAACCATCCATATCGACATTGAAGTTATCAACACCCCACTCGATTACAATATCTTGTTCAGACATAGGTACATGTATTCTATGAAGGCAATAGCCTCTTATGTGTTCTGAACAATGATGTTCCCCCACAACGGGAATATCATCACCATCGACCAACTTTCACATTATGAGCCTAATCCTTCCGCCAACATCGATAACATCCTATCTTTTGTCCACACTAACCCCGATTCCTACCCACTCGTCGAGATGGGACCCAAAATTTTCAAAGACCCATCCTTGCTAGGGACATACCACAGAGCACCCTCGCTCATACATCCCTCATCTCAAGTATGCATCATCTCTTCCAACAGAACTAGCACTGTAGATACCATTCCTCCCACCGAGGCTTTTTAACTTCCTGACGTCCCACTAGTCGCAAAAATACTACCTCAGGAATTCCCTGAGAACTCTCCAACACCACTGGTTCCCAATGTCCCTCTCCCCCAAGGTCACATCGTGGTTTGGGAGACCATTCCCCAAGCCATTACCCAAATCCCTTTCTTCTACCCCCCACCAGGCGTACAATATTTCCAGGTAGCCACAACACTTACTCTACCTAATATGGTGCTTTCCATCCTGGTTTGGTATCTACACCCACCTGATATGGTTCCTCAACCATCCCTCCCTCACCAAATAGAGGGAATCCCAATGCAGATCCTAGTACTCAGTCTGATCGGACCACCCTCACCCTCACTCGCTAGTGCCACCACCACAACTGGGGGCATATGGAAGAATAAAGAACCCACCACTCCACTTCCCCCCCGATTTCAACTTCCTTGTGCACTATGTGAGAAAGGAGGACACCCCACCAATCGATGTCCCTCTCTCGCTGAGTTACACAATTTAATCCAACTTCCTCGAGCAACCACGCCGCTCGTCGCTACACCCAACACACCTAGTACTACCACCACGTATCCAACTACAGTTAGCATAGGGTTGTGAATCAAATTCCCCTCTACCATTTGTTCAGAGTATGGAAATTACACTCACCATTTCCCCGCACTACCTCAATTTTGATAGACAGTAACGACAGTACACCAAATCTTTCAACAAGACTCCCCCCCATCCACGTCATCAAATACTCTTGTCACATACATCCACTATGTCACGACTTTAGTTAACGAACATATAAGATGCCTTTTCTCTCTCTGTGCATCACTGGATCATTTCACATACCAATGTCCTACAATCCTTGAATACAGGCGTCACCAAATGGCCCTTATTCAGAATCCTACACCCCCCCCATTTCCAGAGGTACCAACGATATCCCCCGATGTCGTTAATATTATCTCTCTTGAGCATGAGGCACTCCCCACTTCTCCATGGTTCATGGATAACCTATATGAGGATTTTCCCCCAAATCCCCCCAATTCTCTAGTACATTTCCCCATGGAAATATTATGCTTGACTGCAATTTTTAACCCACAATATCTCGGTATTTGGTTTATGTCGAACACACCATCACAACCTCCTTGTGCCTCCCCTACATATTCACCACCAGAAGATAATCATAAGGTGACAGTCACCAATGTTACTCCTCAGGATCTACTATATTCTCACCAGTTCCACTGCGATGAAGACATCCTCGAGGAATTAACTACCCCTGATTGCCCATGGAATGTGCTCCATCACAAAGCACTCTTTCTCTTGCAAAAATCCTTTGAGCCCCCTAGTCAATAATCCATATACGCAATCAAAACTAAATATTTTATCCCATCAGGGCATATAGAATGGTTCAACAAACCCATCCATTCCCCCAACACTTTTGAAGAAGGAAACATGGCTAACATTTCCCCCACAATCAAAATCGATATTTCCATCAAACTTGGCATCGTAGAGGAAATCACCATTGGAGCTGCATGCTCTCCTGAAGAACTTATAGCTTACAAATATCTCTTCCAGGAATACTGATAAATTTTTTCCTGGTCATACACAGAGATGCCTGGCCTTGATCCTTCTATTGTTGAACATTGTATAGACACATGGCCTGATATCACACCTGTATGACAAAATCAATGCCCACTACATCCATCCAAAGCAACGACCATCAAAGCCGAAATCGACAAATTACTTGTTGTCGGGTTCATATACCCCATCGCATATATGTCGTGGGTCTCCAACCCCATCCCTGTCAACAAAAACCAGGGAACTGTTCGTGTCTGCACTGACTTTCATGATCTCAAACACGCCAGTACCAAAGACAACTTCCCAACACCCTTCATTGACCAAATTATTGATGATTGCGCTGACCATGAAGATTTGTCCTTTATGGACGGTTTCTCTGGCTACAATCAAATTCAAATTCATCCCACAGACCATCTCAAAACCACATTCACTACCCCATGGGGTAGTTTTTCATATCGTGTCATGCCTTTTGGCCTCAATAATTCCGGTGCGACATTCCAACGGACCATGACATACATTTTTCATGATCTAGCTCATATCATCATCGCCTACTTGGATGACCTCACTGCTCGATCCAAGAAACACACTCAACATCTAGATGACTTACGGGTCATCTTCCAACGGTGTTGTCAATACAATATCTGCTTGAACCCCCTCAAGTGTGTGTTCTGCGTCACCGCTGGGCGTCTCTTGGGGTTCATAGTCTCCCAAAGTGGCATCACCGTTGACCCCCTCAAGGTCCAAGCCATCATGAAAATTCCACCACCTTGGAATTTACGCCAACTACAAAGCCTCCAAGGCAAAGATAACTTTTTATGCTACTTTGTTCCCAATTATGCTACTCACGCACATGAATTCATTCACTTATTGCATCACGATATCCCATTCCGATGGGATGACCATGCCCAAACCACTTTTGATGATCTCAAAGCAACACTCTCCAATGCCCCTTTGATTAGTCCACCTGACTATGACCGCGACCATACCCTCTACTTATCGGCCTCAACCATCTCAGTAGCAGGAGTTCTCATACAACTAGGGGATGATGACTGTGAGAATGTCATTTACTATATTAGTAAAAATTTCTCAGGGCCACCCCTGAAGTACAATTATGAAGAGAAACTCTCCCTTGCAGTTGTCCTTGCAGTCCAAAAATTGTGCCATTACATCCTTCTTTGCACTACCAAAGTTGTAGTAGATTCCAACCCCATGCAATACTTTCTCAGTCGCATGACAATTAATGGTAAATTTGCCCGATGGATCATCATCCTTCAGGAGTACGACCTCGAATTTTCAACACCCAAGATCAAGAAATCCCTCATCCTCACCGAACTTATTACAACATTTCCCTCAGATACAACCAGTTCCCCCGTCAATACAGACTTCCCCGATGAACACCTCTTCTACATCCCTTCGGATGATCCCTGGTACGACGATCTCCTCTTCTACCTACGAACACATAATTTTGGAACTCACTTCTCCAAGGATGATCGTCGACGTAATCGCTATCAGGCCTCTCGATATCTCCTTATTGGTGACATATTATATCGATGAGGGGTCGACACCATCCTCCGTCAATGTTTTACCATTGACAAAGCTGACCGAGTTCTGAATGATTGCCACAGTGGTGCTTGTAGTGGTCACCTCTCAGGGATGTCCACTGCCCAGAAAATCATTTGAGATGGCTATTTCTAGCCCACATTGTTTCACGACTGTATCCACGCCATGAAATGCTGTGACAAATGCCAACTTTATGTGCACAAAGCATGAGCTCCACCCGCTCTTCTACACCTAGTTATCATTTCTGACCCCTTTTGCAAATGGGGCATTAACTTCATGACTTGTAAACCTCCATCCAAAAACGGACACAAGTACATTATCGGGGCAATTGATTACTTCACCAAGTGGGTTGAAGCCATGCCTACCTTCAAGATTCAACAACACCACTGACACCGCAACACATTTTTTCTTTAATCACGTCATTTCCCACTTCAAAGTGCCATAACAACTAGTCTCCGATCATGGAAAACACTTTGAGAAGGAGATCTTCGTCAAGCTTTCCTCACGATTAGGCTTCTCCCACGAGTTCGCCTCCCCCTACTATCCTCATTCCAACGGACAAGTAGAGGCGGTCAAAAAAGTCCTTAAAACCATGTTGCAGTGTACTGTCAACAAACATAAGACCAATTGGCATCATATGTTGTTTTCAACACTATGGGCTTATCGCACAACAGTTAAAATTGCCACTGGTTTTACACCCTTCCATCTCATCCATGGGGTCAAAGCCACTCTCCCCATTGAGTGAAAAATCCCCACCTTACGCACTGCTATTGCGTTTTTACCTAACACTGCTCTAATGGAGCAGCGCTTGCTGAAATTAGAGTCACTAGATGAAGATCGTCGGTCTTCATTATAGAACAACGAGGCAACCAAAAAATGGTCAAAGGCCACCTTTGACCTCCATGTCCACTTTCGCTCATTTAACGAAGGAGACCTTGTCCTTGCCTACGACATCGCTCACGATACCCTCGATCATGGAAAATTCGAGTCCTTATGGCATGGACCTTATATCCTCCAACACTGCCTCACTAAAGGCAGCTACATCCTGGCCTCCCTTGAAGGCCATTCTCTGAAAGAAACTGTCAACGGGTTGTAGCTCAAAAAATTCTATGCCTGGCCATCACCACTCTACACTAGGCTTTTTCATTTTTTGTACACATTTGTAGAGTTTTTAGTCTTCTTTTTCCTCCATGCCTTATGGATGATATACTATTTGTGTTATTGAAAAATGCCTCCTCCATCATCCTACCACATCGATTACGCCAACGGAGCTAGCCGTTGGACATAAAATCTTGCTTTGGCTGCTTGGGCCCTCTATTCCCCCTCACATGAACTGCTCCACTCCAACAGAATATGTTTGGGCTCAACAACCAACAACCAAGAAGAATACACAACCATCATTGGCCTCCTCACTAAGGCCAGTCACCGTCATATTCTCCACCTTAGCGTTCTACAAGATTCCCAGCTCATAGTCCCACAGATGTGTACCGTGTCCGCGATCCCTGCCTCTTCTGCAAATATCTGCAAGTTAGACTTTTATCTCGACATTTTGATTCAATCAAATTTACACATATTCCATGACAATGCAATCAAATAACAGATAATATGGCTAACCTAGTGTTATATTGGCATTTATTACATCAAGATACCATTACACATACATAAACCATCGAAAGTCTATCACAACTTATAGATTAGACATCATAAAAACCATCACAAACCATCATCACATGTGAACATCATATAGATCCAAAAATGTGTATCCATATATATATATCGATCAATGCGCCATCAATGTTTACAAAAAATCGTACATGTACATCACTCGTAGGCCGGTGAACCCCCTCATCCCTATCGGTACAAACTAAGGGTCACACTACCCTGTACAACATGGGCTCGCAGGCCTCTATAAATATCAAAAATAAATACATCAAGAACTCATGGTGCTGCTAGAGAACCTCCACCAGGTCCTCTATCAGAAGGCGGGGCTCTGCCAGCTGGAGGTGTGCCTGGTCCAGGTGGAAGTCACCCTGTCATCGTTGCTACCACTACCACTACTCAACGGATCAAGGTACACAACTTTGTATGTCCTCCCACGCATTGCTCCATGACTCCCTCATCCTAGATTTGAGTCCAAATGTCCTCAGGAACTCTTTGTAGTACCACCTCCAACCAGTGGAAAAATTCCTCAAGCACCCTGCCGACCTCCCCCTGAGGCACATTCGAAGGCCCTGCACCAGGATCATTGAATCTACGCCTTCGGCCAGCTCTCGCATCATCGACCAGTCTCGCACAAGCCTCATCTCTACAGTGCCTCTCTCTCGCCCGCTTCTTCCCACGTGACGGTCTCACTGGTCGCTCACAATCCGACGCTCTAACCAGCTCCATCTCTTGACCTCGGGGCCCCACATCTGCACACACAACCAACAAACGATAGCATCAACATCCATCCATACATAAAACATATGCTATACTATCTAAAAATAAAACCATCAAATACATCAACATACCTCGGTGGTCCCAAACCTCTCTAGGAGGCAAGACCATATCAAGATCCCAATGATAGTCTATCCTACCATACGGGTATCATAGGATGATCTGTGGCATATGACGCCACACATGTGCTAGCTCGATCGTAAAGTAATTTCCTCCATCCCCACCACCATGTCGAACCAAGACTGATGCCCATCACATCAATCGTGGCTCTCGTGCACGAGGCACATCCAACAACCCTCTCGGGTGCAACATGGGCACCCTCTCAAAAGACCAAGCCACCAAGATAGACCCAAAGGCAAAGTCCCCCGAGTTGGTAGCCCGACACTTGTTAAGTTTCCCTATCATCTTGGTGTGTAGCATCACACCCCAGGCAAAGTGCTCACCACTCAGTGCCCTCTTCATGATCCTCATCTGACCACCACTGATCCATTGAGTAGCTAGAGATCCATAACTCCTCACAATCATCACTGCAATACAATGATGCACAAGGGCATCCATCACCCCAATCCTCACCACCGAGCCTGACATGAAGTCCTCTCTAGAACAATACGTCTATGCCAGGTCAGCCAACTATCCATCCACGGGTAACATAGGCTCAGCAGGTAGAGGGATTCTCCGAAACAGGAGCCCAATCAAGAAATACACATCCTCTGTCACAGAGAATGTGAGCTTCTCCCCTTGCACAATGAAGCACTTCAGATCAGGGCTCCACATAGATATCAGGAACTGCAGCAGGTACTCCTGTGCCCACACTAGTGAACAGTCAAAGAACTTTAGCAACCCACAGGCTGCCAAAGGTCCCCGTACACTCGACTCCTCATCTCTCACCGCCTCTCGCAGGCGTGACCAATCTCTCTCTCCCTCCAGTGGACTAGCATCATCAAATGGTCACCTGCATCCACATATACCGTACTCGATCAGGCATCACAATTCATAAAAACACCAAAATCTCAAAAAGACAAGTTTTTTTTTACCCCCCTCAGCTTTGCCTCCGGTGCACTACTGTTTTCCCCACAGTTGCGCATTGATGTGCAACTGTCAGAGACATAGGGGCACATTCATGAGCCCCTATCACACACATAGACGTGCACTCATGCACGCTTATCTGCTACACAGTTGCACACACATGCACAAATGTCAAAGGCACAGCCGCGCCCAAGTGCACAACTGTGCTTAGAACATGCACGCATTCAATACGCTTATGTTTTCCCCATTTGGGTGCCCCCGTGTGTGGCTTTCCCAATTACATCCGCACATCCATGCATGAGAATCATTCGATCGCCCGTGCACTAGGGGGCCCACCCTCACAAAATTCCTCCATATGACCATCCGTACGACCTTGCCCAAAATCAAAATCATAATTACTATGCAGGAGGATACGACCACTAACCTAGCACTCGCTAATCCCGAATTGGCTGGCTCAAAATCCTGGAATATCCAAATATCCTCTCAAACCTCTCGCCAACTCACTATAGTAGCAGGTACAAATGAGGTGGCAATGTCGGCCCTATAACTATATATAGTCCCGTTTTCCAAACTTCCATGCTCAATTACAGGAGCTCCGAGCGTCCATTTTATGATCCGTCTTGAGCCATGGGATCGGGATCCTACCACCTACACAGTCACATTCCCCGAGTCACCATCCACCCTCGGCCCCCGGGGAGCATTTTTCTCACACCACAACCAGGTACACATGCTCATGTTCAAAATTATCGAATAACTATTATATGCTCTTTATCTCTAGATAATGTTCATGTCAGGTATTTAGTTTTTGTGTGTGAAGTTACTTGGTCATCAAACACCAAAGCAACACCTTCAGATAGATGATCTAAACTGGCATGTAATCATTCCCTTTGAATATCAATTGCATCTCCCAGTCAGATCCTCCGACCTTTGCCTATAGGAAACCCCCATTCGGCTCTGCAGTACTCTCACCTCCGTTGCATTTTTAGTACTGTCACCCGGTAACACTCTCCCCTACATGAGTTGTCCCATTCATATTCCCCTTGTTGGCACTTTGACACTCATGTTGCTTTCACCTCCTAAGGGTGGGAGTCCCGATAGTCTTACGCATGTTCGAGAATCAACCACATACTCCTTCTCCTCATTTTTGCTAGATTTCCCAATGGACTTCCCGACTATCTCCTCACAGTTATCATTTGACTGTGCCTCCACAACATCATTAGCCCCCCATTTCACCCTAAGTCAGTTTTCCCATCTACAAATTTCCCTCCATTCATTTACCTCATACAGAAACCCACCTATGGGGCCCCCACCCTCCACCAGTTTTTCCCCGCAACATGCACCCTTATAGGCCAAGTCATCTTACACTGGGGCACCCATTTCTGTATCTGCACACTCATCCTAAATTATTATTTATTCATTTGATAATTGTACAAAGCCTTTCTTTCCAGCATTTACATATTTTTTTGTTGTCTCCTTTAGCGACCTTCTTTTCCGGCAAAGAAACCCATGTCGCCCTTGGTTGGGGCATTCACTCTCTCCTACCCTTGTTGAAATCATCCATAATCCCTGAGTATCCCACAATCCATATACCTCTTATCTCTACATTTGTCCACCTTTTCACGCCTCTGGCACACTTTAAGCCACATTTAGTCGTCCCCTTGATGCTAGATTCAGTTTCACGGTTGCTGCCACTCATACTTTACATATATCCCCAACCAAGGACAATCTTGAGTCCCACCGCCTCTTGAATTTTTCCATGTACCTCATCAGTTCCTCATCTCATCCCATGGATTTCATGAAGCCCTTTTCTTCTTGGAGTCACGTCTCCCTTTCTGTCGACATCAACACCATTTCCGGAAGGGTGACAATATATTGACTCTCATTCCCTTTAAATGAGGAGTCTCAGACGACATAGGGAAAACCACCATTGTTCTCTGTTTTCGTTGACCCCCATAAATTTCAACTTCAACACTATCTCATGTTATGGTGGGTCTTACTTTGTGACTATTGTAGTTGATTTTATATTTTCCGAAGACCTCTGAAATTTGTTGGGCTATCAAACACCCGCGAATTATCGACACTTCTTACAGGTGCCATCGCCTCTTTCCAGAGTTTGTTCATCATCAAAACTGTCCTCTGCCATTATCAAACCACCCCAAAGGTGCTGCAGTTATCTACATCAACATACAACTTCAGTTACTGTCTTACACATTTTGATTTACATAACACGAGCATGGGGCATGCCCGCCTCATTTGTACATAGTTTTATTTTTTCACACCTAGTGAAAGGTTTGGGTCCCACAGGTTCCCCTCTGTCTCCAATGGGCCACTCTTTCAATCCCTCTAAACACTCTTTCTTACAATGGTACTCTCAGTAGAAGAAACATTGATGTATTTCGGTTATACGTATGGTCCTAACTTGAGAAACCGGGGGGCATATGTTATCACTGAAATTTCATCCGAAAATGGTTACAGGAATCCAACATCTTCAAAACACCTATTAGTTCATCCATGGCCCAAAAATGAATTTACAAAGGGCACAAACTATACAGTTGGTTATAAAATAAGCATGCACTCAGAATACACAGGAAGCACGCGCACGTGTGCCAGTCGAAAACACCGGAAAAGCGCACATGCGCCCAATGCACGACTGTGGACGCAAAAAACCACACACACTTCAAAACAATGCATTAATGATTTTGGTTGGCCTCTCATCCACTTCTGGTTCAGATCCCAAGTCTATTTGATCTCCAAATCTGAGATGAATCCAATTGAGGGGTTGGTCAAAGAACTAAAGGTGCCCTAAAGTTGCCCTAAAGGTGCCCTAAAGGGCCACTTGTTCACACTCAAGACTGGTTGGATAATGCCTCAAAGGTTTTCTATAAAAAGAGGCCATGGGTGCACTATATTTTAAAGAATCTATTTGTATTGTTATGCTTCCTCTATTCTCCTGCAAGGAACCTCTTTCCTCATTGGAGCATATAAGAACCATTTCATTGGGCTATTCACATCACCTCTTGAGTGAATGAGCTTTGGATTTCTTCACCATTTCCTTTTAGTTTTCTATTTTTAAGAAGATCTCTCTCATTGGGGGTTCAAGAGCCCTCCCTTGGAGGAAGAGGGGACCCATAAGTCCCCCTTTCTCTTTGGTGTTTGCCCACTAATACAATCTATCCATTGGTGGCATGAATATCTGTTTTTCTTTTGTTCTATTTCCCTTATGCACTTTAGTTTAGTTTCTTTAATTGTTGTTAGCTTGTTTGTTTATTTCTTATGCTTGACATTTATAACTCTTGCACTAACTTCTTTCCTGTCCAGCTAACCCAACTAGACTTGCAAGTGTCCCTCTTTTGCTCATTCAAGTGACGAAAAGGATACAACACATATGTAAAGAGAATTGTATATTGAACATCCATTGTAGAGTAGAGAATAAATAAGATTCTTGAATATAATAAAGAAGCCGACCTTTTGTGGACGTAGCCTGGAGTTGGGTGAACCATGATAAATCTGTGTAGAAATGTATGCTTAGAGATGCTAATCCATGAAATCTGTGTATAATTGTATGCTTAGATATGTTAATTCAAGGCTTTAATGAGAATTGGTTATCTTTGTTGTTGTTGATGATATAGTAGTGCGAAGTACCCATGGTTGTATGTTTAACCCATAAATGGTATATATGAATGTGTACATGTATAATTAAGTAAATATAGGTATGACATAGCAGGTTTCCAATCTTTCCTTCACTACTGTAGAATATTGGTTCCTGTAGTCCCCATAAAGATACCTCGGGTGAGACTTCTCCTGCATGCAGGTGATGTTAAAAGGGATAATGTCTGTAGGGTTTTGTTGGACTAAGTAACTTGAACCTAGGGTCTTGAACCTACCTATGCATGCAAACCAACAAATGGTTCCTTTGCCAGGACCTGTAAGCTGGAATTGAGGGAATGTTTTGGAGACCAACAAGGAAGGAGATGACCGAATGGCTGGAACAAAAGGAACAAGAATTTTCTCAGAAGAAGAATAAAAACCCTTGGTTAAAGAAAAAACAATGGCTGCAAAGGTATGTTTATACTATGTGAATAGATGTGTTGGGGTTGAACAAAGTGAGACATCGTTTGATTACCAGTCATTTATGTGTACCGTTAACAAACACGGGACAACCCATCGATAATGATAATGGGCTTCGAGGTACCATGGTACAATCTAACAAGTCTGAATAAATGAGTTGATGTTGAACACCTGATAGAATCTATCGAGCAAGGGACATTGATGTTTTTCCACTTTAAATAGCAAGGGAACCTGCCACTAATGATTGTAGGCCCCAAGGTACCAAATATGACTCTAGATCCCTATCCCAGAGCAAGATGTGTTGAAGTCGATAGAAAGAGATCCAACAGAAGGAAGGAATTAAGGAATCCTCCATCATCCAACATGAGGGGTAGAAAAAGGGAAAAGATTTGGAAGTATTTAGACGTACAAATTGTAAGGACCACACCAAGGTATGAATTCGACATGCACCCGATGGAATAGTACATGACATATACTCTTTGAATAATATCCAATAATGAAGAATACTGACAAAGAAGAGGAATCCACCGATGGGGTCAAATGGAAACAAAGGTACCACACAAATCCCTATGTGTGATGATTGTTTTTGATGTTGAACACAAGGGAAACCACTCAGTCAATGACCAATGATGGTTTTTCATCTGCTGAGCACAAGGTCACCTATCAATAATAGAAATAGTCCCAAGGTACTACTCTAGGTCATACTCTCAAAGGAATGTGTCGAAGTCGATAAGAGCTGACCCGCTAGAAAGAATTCAATGGGGATCTTCTATACTAGCATGAAAAAGAGACATAAATACTTGTGATAATGAGATGGAACTAACAGACTTAAGAAGGCCGAATTGAAAGTTCATAGACTTACTGCAGAATGGCTGATTCGGGATGAAACTTCCCTTGAACAAAAGCATATTATGTTATGTGACTTAGGAAGCATGATTATAAACTGGGATTCAATTGTGATGCATGGGAATCCAAAAAAATTACATGATCATGGAAGAAGACATACAACTGGTCATGCGATATTGGGAACTAGACTGGAAGGTCCCAACACAAGGGGATGCGACAATGCAGGGGGGAACATCGAGGTGACACAACACACATATGTAGATATGGACCCTCCAGACAATGGGGTAGAGGATACAAATCAAGGGAATGGCATGGAGGATGCACCATAAACAGAACCAACAAACCAACCTCCAGCTTCCCCACTTAAGACATGAAAGAAACGACAGGATCAAATCATAGGTTCATCTACATAGAAGAAGACAAAGGCCCTAAATCCACCAGACATCTACACACTAAAAGGTGAACACATGGACAGGATTGGCTACTGACTAAGGGATTCCATAGAGGAAGTCCTTGAAGAGACCACAAAGAAATAATAAGAAATACAAATGAAGGTGTAGGACCAATGTTTGAGGCTACAATAGTTATTGGAAATAGTTTGATTGGAACCTATGAAAGGATGTTGCATAGCTCAAGAAGGAATAATAGAGAAAGAATAGATTGTGGTATTAGCACAATCGACAACAAAGTGCAGAGTAATCAATATCCCAGTAGAGACAGTCGGGTTACCCAACCCCGAAGTAAGAGAAGCTGCAAGGACTAAGTCACATGGACCTAGTCGTGTCACAAATGCCCATGGAATTATTACAGGGTTTTCACATAGGGATCACACAGGAACTATGTCTTCAGGTAGATACTGCAACCAATGAATTGGAGAAAGTAGAGGTGGAGAATATGGAGCTACATAAGCAATGTGCCCCCGCAACACAAGAAAAGTGTGCAGTAGAGAAACACGTGGAACTCATAGTGAAAGAGAAGAGGGAGGCTGAAGGAAATGTAGAGAAAGACTTGAAAGAGAAGAGTGAGGCAGAATTCAGGCCACAAAATCCCGGAAAGAGAAAGAAGAGGCAGAAGTAAAGGCAGATAGAGCCTTGAAGGAAAAGGATGAAGTCGAACAATTGACAGAGAAAATCCAAGCAACATTCCAGAGCCTATACAAAGAAGTCCCAGAAGTACCACTAGTAGTAGAGGCCATAGTAGAAGAGCATGTATCCAAGATAAGTGCAGTTATCAAGGGACTATGGAACAAGATCACCGAGATGGAATTGCATATAGTACCGGGGACACCACCAGAAGAAAGGGAGAAAAGGGAAAGGACAACCCAAAGATTGGTGGAAAATATCAAAAGATTGGAACATGAATACATAAAGATGTGTGGAAAAGGCACATGCATTTGGACAGAGCTTACTAACAAACCAGAGTCTCAAGAATTGTAAGAGAAAATAAGGACTACATAGGATCAAGCGCATCAGTCCACTGAGTACGTAAATACTCTACCACCAACAGAAATAATGAAAACACTCTTGGCTAACATGAAACTATACAATGCAGTGGAATAACTGAGGGAAGAACAACGAAATATCACACATTAATTACGACCGCGACAGGATGAAGCCCTCGGAGTACTAGAAGAACTAGCTACAGTGCAAATCATTATGACATTAGTGGCGCAAGACACTAAGGCCAAACTTACTAGTTTGACAATGCAGACGATGGAGGAAATATTGAACAAGGAAGCAAAACTAACAACAACAATACATGAAGTTAAGGACACCCTCTAGAAATTTACTGAGGCATGGAAGATCACCACACAACATGCCTAAGTGTCTCGTTATGAGCCACAAGTGAGTGTTGGGGGCCTGTTGGGAAAGAAATTTTGGGGATGGAACAGTGAGAAGAGACGAGGCACATGGAAAAGACACATGAAGGGAGAATGTAGAAGAAGATCAAGAAGCTCAATAAAGAAAAGAGAGGAAAGAGGAGAATATAGGGGATAAGAAAGAACAACTAGAAACAACCTGGGAAACCACCTGAGCATGAGCTATATCCAGCTCATAATGAGTTATCTCCAACTGAGCATGAGTGGTAGCCAACTAGTTATGAGAAAAATACCATGAGAATAATGTATAAAACATGTAAAGGATACATGAGTTGAGGATATTGGCAAGGTCGAGAGAGGAAGAGAAGGTTTCACAGTAAAGAACATTGTAAAGAAGTTACAAATGTAAATATAATTATTTATTGAACATCCATTGTAGCGTAGAGCACAAATAAGATCCTTGAATATAATAAAAAATCCAACCTTTTGTAGACATAGCCCGAAGTTGGGTGAACCACAGTAAATATGTGTAGAAATGTATGCTTAGAGATTCTAATCCATGAAATATGTGTATAATTGTATGCTTAGATATGTTAATTCAAGGCTTTAATGATAATATTTTTATCTTTGATGTTGTTGATGATATGTTAGTGCGCAGTACCCATGGTTGTATGTTTAACCCCTAAATGGTATATATGAATGTGTACATGTATAATTAAGTAAATATAGGTATGAGAGAGCTTGTTTTCGATCTTTCCTTCACCACAACAGAATATTGGTTCCTGTAGTCCCCATAAAGATACCTCGGGTGAGACTTCTCTTGCATGCATGTGATGCCGAAAGGGATAATGTCTGTAGGTTTTTGTTGGAATAAGTAACTTGAACCTAGGGTCTTGAACCTACCTATGCATGCACGCCAACAAATGGTTCCGTTGCCGGGACCTGTAAGCTGGAATTGAGGGAATGTTTTGGAGACCAACAAGGAAGGAGATAACCAAATGGTTGGAACAAAAGGAACAAGAATTTTCTTAGAAGGAGAATAAAAACCCTTGGTTAAAGAACAAACAATGGCTGAAAAGGTATGCTTATACTATGTGAATAGATGTGCTGGGGTTGAACACAGTGAGACATTGTTTGATTATCGGTCATTGATGTGTACCATTAACAAACATGGGACAACCCATAGATAATGATAATGGGCTTAGAGGTACCATGGTACAATCTAACAAGTATGAATAAATGAGTTGATGTCGAACACCTGATAGAATCTATCGAGTAGGGGACATTGATGTATTTCCACTGTCAATAACAAGGGAACTTGCCATTGATGACTGCAAGCCCCAAGGTGCCAAATATGACTCTAGATCCCTATCCCATAGAAATATGTGTTGAAGTCGATAGAAAGAGTTTTGACGAATGAAAAGAATTAAGGCATCCTCCATCATCCAGGACGAGGGGTAGCAGAAGGGAAAAGATTTGGAAGGATTCAGATGAACAGATTGTAAGGACCACACAAAGGTATGAATCCGGAATGCACCAGATGGAATAGTAAATGACAAAGACTCTTTGAATAGTAGCCAATAATGAAGGCTACTAACAAAGACGAGGAATCCACCGATGGGGTCAAATGGAAACCAAGGTACCACATGAATCCTTATGTGTGATGATTGTTGTTGATGTCGAACACAAGGGGAACCACTCAGTCAATGACCAATGATGGTTTTTCATTTGCTGAGCACAAGGTCACCTATAAATAATGGAAATAGTCCCACGGTGCTACTCTAGGTCATTCTCTTAGAGAAATGTGTCAAAGTATATAATAGAAGACCCTCTAGGAAGAAGTAAATGGTGACCTTCTATACTAGCACGAGTAAGAGACATAGATACTTGTGATAATGAGATGGCATTGACAGACTTAGGAAGGCTGACTTGAAAGTTCAGAGTCTTACTGTAGAATGGATGAATTAGGATGAAAATTCCCTTGAAAAAAATCATGACACATTATGTGACTTAGGAAGAATGATTATAAACTAGGATACATTTGTGATGCAGAGGAACCCAAAAGCACTCCATATGGTTGGAATAATATCCAACTGTGGGAGATTGTTTTCAACAATGAGAAAGAGTCTTCTATATCCATACTAAACTCAAAATACTAAGATGAAACAAGATTGTGCTTTGTTCAAGGGAGACAAGACTGCTACCAATACAAGAGGTAGATTCTTTCCCCCTCTTTTGTTTTATTATTATTATTATTTTTTTTTTGTCTTTTTCATATTATTAAAGCATGAAAAAAGAATAAAAGCATGCTATAGTACAATGGAGGAAACGAGTGTCGTGGGAAAGCAGACTAGTTCCAAAGCACAAGGAACATACCTATACTTAATACAAGGAAGCATGTGTAGGATAAGGACACTTAGGGGAAGTTTCTTACAGGGTTAAGGTGTTGAGTCACAAAGAAATAAATTGCAAGGAAATAAAATGGTAGGAATAAATAAGAAAATGGTTCAACAATAACAATATGAATCCGGAATTAGGCCTAAAAGTGTGATGGGTTAACATGCAATTCAATTACAAATCAAAAAAGTTTGGAATCCATGTGGGTACAATAGCCAAAAATATATTGAGAGGAAGTCACGAGGCTTCAATGCAAAGACATGGCAGGACTATAGAGGGATTTTGATCCTACAAGGAGATTACATCATAGGTGTCAAAAATGCCAGTGAGGTACTAACTAGGACATCCATGGCGAGGTAAGCTCTACCATCTGTAAGAGACACCTTTAAGCAACAAGAAGGTATAATTTAATAAACAAATGGAGTGGATCCTATGGAAGATATGTGAGGGATACAGAAAATACATCATGCAAGTTGAATGGAACCTATCCTACATTCCAGTAAGGAACACAATACTTGTTGAATAATACAAAAATGTGATAACATACATAGAAACATACATTCAAGGGATTCCCATAGGTAATGGCTAGAAAATGATTGAGAAGAAGATATGAATCTTCAACGCAAAGTCATGACAAGACTATATAGGACTCCCAAGCCTAATAGAAAACTTGCAGCATGGGAACCAAAATGAAAAGGGGTTCTAAGATAGGATGCCTATGGAAGGTAAGCTCTACCAGATGAATTAGGAAACTACTAAATATTAGAGAAGGTTTTGCGTCACAACTCAATGGGATCGATCCTAAGGAAAAATGAAACATGAAATAGATAACGCAAAACTACATGGAGTGGAAAATCTAACCCATATGCCAGTTTTGAGATCATTACATGTCAAAACAGATTGACATGGAATGAAAAGGTACCAAAGAAAATTTCTTCAAAGTCCTATATATAAGACCAAAAACGCTTACCCAGAAGTTAATAAATCCAAAATATAAACCTCTGATAAAAACATGTATGGAATAAAAAACTTGAAAATAAGAAAACCTAAAAGTACAATATGTACAGAGGACCGCACAACCTTTTGGATCATGCATATCAGTTCTCCAGGTAGAGCCCATTTCTAGGCTCAGGCCAAGGGTTTATTTGGAAATAGACATGTAAAGTTTCCAGTTCAGGAGGAGTTCGACGATCCATAATCATATATTCAAGGATAGCCTCATCTGAAGGCAACTCAACATCCATGAAGCAGGGGCTCAACAACTCACAAATACCAGGGATCGAGGTCTTACAAACAACAAGATAATACTGAAGAGGAAATTCCAGATTACTCAGACCAAGAGGGAAAATCAAAGGCTTACATGCCCCCATTGGATAAACCGCATGATCAATTTTCAAGACCTTGTCTCAAGAAGGTGAACATAACTGTAAATATCCCATCTTAGGAGCAATTGAACACTGGGGATAAGACGCCACATAATTCACATGTGGTGAGGAAGAGTCTACTCAAATACTAGGAACACATAAATGGGAAACCTGAGCTAAAATTGAACTAAGATGGTGATTATCAGATGAAATATGATCAACAATGATAATTCCTTCATTGTGAGGGAAATGCATCACATGAAAGAGCATAGAAACCACAACCTTCATCGCATAAACATAATCATGCCCAAGAATCATATTGAAGTCTAAAGGGCCTAATGCCACTAACAAATTGATTAAATTAGTCTTCCTACCTAACATGATAGGAAACTGAGGAAGAATCCCCAAACATTCACTAGGTATTCTGTCGAAAGCCAACAACTCATTGGTAGCTGACACAAGCTTGGGAGAACACAAAGCTTTCCAAGCCGAGGAGGATAAAATACTTGCAAAGGATCCTTCATCTACAACACATCAATGAATTCCTTTCAACATAGATTCAACCATAATTGTTATTTGGAAAGGTGTAGAATAAGGAAGGAGAATCTCCACAAGATTATTCCAATCAAAGGAAACCATCCTAGGAATTGGAGGGAGCATACCTGAAGAGAGTGGAATACCCCCTTATTAAGAAGGCATTGAATAGGAAATGTTAAATACATAGTCAAAAGACACATCACTCCCTGAAAGGAGAGTAGGATTGGCCAAATATTGCATCGGCTCGACCAATTTGGAAGATTAGTCACTCTCTAAGAGAAAAGTGGGATCGACCTAAGATTGCATCGGATTGACCACTTCCTCAACCACTGGTTGAATAGGATGCGAGAAAACATGGCCAAGAGACACATCACCCCCAAAAATGAGAGTGGTATCATCCATAGATGGCATCAAAATGGCTACTTCATCAACCAATGACTGAATATATTTTTGGGAAACCGAAGATGACTCATAACTATAAGGGCCTTTAGACAAGGTCCATGCTCTTCGTACCACTTGAATCTTAGGGCACAAATGAGTAAGGTGGTCTCCCTCACAAATCTTACAAGGGAACTTGGGATTACTTCCTATAGTTATAGGATTCTCAATAGTATCAATTCCCCCAACATGACTTGCAACGACCAATGACATGCTCCTAGTATGACTTGCATAGGCTAGTAGCTGATATCCAACATGACTTGGAGAGGTTGGTGACATTTGTCTAGTATGAATAATAATGACTAGACTCTTTCCCCCAACATGACTTGCAACAACTGGTTTATTTTCTTCAACATTAGTCATAGAGGTTGTTGAAGGGTCTCCAACATGATAAACAAAGGTGGTGAACTAATGCCAGTATGACTCGCAGTGACTAGAATTTTTCTTCCAATGTAACTCATAGTGGTTGATTGCTTTCCCCCAACATGACTAGTAGAGGATGAGTTCATGTCTCCAACATGGCTAACATAGGTTGGTGGATTTTTCTTCTTACTCTTCCTCTTCCTATTCCTTTTAGACATATGGTTACTAGTACCAAGACTTTCACCAAAAGAGGGAGAAAAATAAGGAGCATACTTCACTAGTGCAGAAGATAAAGGATCGACATCCATTCGGTGCCCATGAAATAAAGTGCTTATCTGAGAAGCATAAAGATCATTTGGGACATTTGAAGTGGTCCACAACCAAACTTGTAGCCCTACATTCATCCCAGGAATGTTCAACGTGGCCATCAATGGGACACCAATGTTTCCAAAGAAAGGAAAATCAAAAGAATCCCCTTGGGAAGGGGTCCCTTGGTTGGTATCCTCCAAAACTTTGGCCATAATTTTCTTATGCATAGGTTCATCCCTCATGGGATTTTTCATGGCCATAAAATTCTCATGCACTGACTCTAGCAAACCAGTGGTTTAAAAACCCATGCCTTCTAGGAGGCGACTCCACACTTTCAATAGAAATACCAGGGGTCCTTCTCGACCAGTGGAGCGGTTGGTCAACCACCCTAAATCAATGATCCAAATGAGATAATATTGAAACAACCTAAGGCCAACTATACAAAGCAAAAATCTAATAAAAATCCTTAAGAGAAACATTGCAAGCAAACAACTTTTCCAAATCTTAAGCCCATGTGGATAAGGTGTTGAGTCCAAAGCAATGAAAAAGTAGAAAGCGACCTTCTAGAGGAAGGCATAGGTTGATAAAGTCTCATGGACCAATGAACGAAGGAGTGAGAAGTAGTTATACCAACCTCCACTAACCAGCCTTATATGGTGCAAGTACCCACGCTTCACAGGGAACTCTCCAACGGTACTGAAAAGTGTGATACGAAATATGCCCCAGGTACCACGACAAACCCCCGCAGTCACCTCTGAGATCCCTCGGAAAATAAACAAAGGTCACCAACTCAAATTTAGTATACGGGTGGTACATTTGACAGTCAGTATTGAATGTATGGGAAGGGTAACAAATCCTGAAGCTTCAAAAGAACTGACTCTCACAGAGGTAAAGGAACTGGTGAAACCCCAAATATACGATCTCTCCACTATGTTCAATTAAGATTTGGAGGGTAATCTCCTCGTATCTCCTTTACGTGACTTGGTGATTAGCTCCCGTGTTAGAGGAGGCTCTTGGCTATACTTGTACAAAAATTGGATTTGACTTTCTCTAGCTCAAACTCCTATGTTTGTTTTCTGGCCTTGGAGAAATTAACTCTCCAACCTAAACCAAGGCCCTAGCCTAAACTTGTTTGTGAATCCTAGAAACAAAGTCTAGTACATTTTAAGTTTAGCATTCATTTTAGAGGGTGTTTTTACTCAAAGGGCATGGTGGTGCAACTAATGTTGTTTGAGACTCTTGCAAAAATGAAATGTATAATAAAACTGGCAAAAAAAACTTTACACTAATTCTTCAAATGAAAAAGAGTTTCAACAATAAAATGCATGAACAATCCTTCAAACCTTTAAATGCAAATTTCTTCATTCCTATGCAAATTTCTTCATTCCAGAGTTACTGATCTGTCGACATGTGTCTCCTGGCGATCAACGAACATGATCTACTTCAGGTCTTCGATGATTCTGCTCTCTCCTTGACCACAAGCTCTCGCTCAGGAGTTGTGGATATTGCGCCACCTATCCCTCTTGGTGATGAATGGTCCCAATTCACTTCGAGACTTTGGCCAGTCAACCTTCTTGTGAAAACAAAGGTTAAATATCGTGCACTTTACATTAGATCGGACGACTATCGTCCCTTTGTGCTCAGAATTGATGGTTAGGATCTTTTTCGTCTCACCGCCTCTCCTTTGCTTCCCTGGACACTGATCTAATGGTCTAGGCTCTCCCCACAACCGATATGACGATTGCTGTCGCTCCTCCTCCTGAGATTCTGATTCCTTCCGACTTGGAAGAGTTTTGTGAATGTTCGAAGGCCTCATCCATCATTCCTTCTACGAGCCCGACTATCTTGGGTCTCACCTTTGATCTTGAAAACATTACCTCTTCTGATATTTTCGATTCTCTCAGACCGATGACACCGAAGGACTCCATTACTCCACAGATTTCCTAAGGGCTCATGACCATCCATATCGCAATTGTTCAAGGTCTGGTCATCGTGATCTGACCAATACCAAGGTGTCCGTCGATCAACGGTTCACAGTAATTGCGGGGCCCCAACGTGCATGCTCTTTCTCAGAGAGCTCAACCTCCTCAATCTGGAAATTAATAGCCCAAATTGGTCGAACCGAAGTCATTGATCTTCCAGCCCGACGAGATCAATGACATTGGTGAATTGCAGGCTGCGAACTAGTGCGTCTGCTACCTTCACCTTCACGCTCCACAGTGATTCCCTGCCCTCGATCTTCGTTCGTAGATCAACGGTTCAAAATAATTGTAGGATTTAACCTCCACAATATGGGAAGTTCTCACTTGACTCTAGACAAATCCTAGTTGTTGCTTTCCCATTCCTGATGAGATCAACCACGTGGGTTGATTGCAGGCCATAAACTAGCATGTTCGCTAATTTCACCTTCACATTCTGTAATGATTCCCAACCATCGATTTAATCAAGTGGTTGGTGTTTGATTCATTAACCCCAGTGAGTGTTTGAGTCAATCTAATGACTTTGATGGCCTCTGCTCTCATTAAACGACTCACTTCCATCTCTGCTGTCAGATTCTTAAGTCATTGGTGGTTCGGGTAACTTGACTATCATAAAATTTTGACATCTTAGAGATTTGAGCTCCAAGGTTCCGAAACCTTCACGAGATAACTCCTTTTTGTGCAGGGTTCCTAGACCCAGGTCACGTGGGTCTTCAGATATCTCTTGGGCTATAATCCCCGCTCTTAGTCGGGTTTTTGGTTAAGGGATTAGGTGTGAGTTCAAAGTCTCCTAGACTACTGGTTTAAAAGGAACTCCTTACTAGCTCACAGAGATTTAAGCTCTGAGTTAGGTCAAGGTAAACTCATGAGGATAACAAATGGTAGCTATGCCAAGAGGCATGCTCCGACTCTGGAACAATGATGTAGTTCCCTAGAGAAAGCACCTCTGAGGATTGAACGAGAGCATAAGGAAAATCAAACAGAAGTATATGTTCTCAATGGAATGAATGTATACTCATACCTTAATCATTTAATACATAAACCATTTATAGACCTATAAATACACACATGCAACCCTTATTTCCAATTCAAAGCACAAGGCATGAAAACACTTATCAGAACCATAAGGCGTGATGTGACTGCTAAAAGGGGTGATTGTTTCCACCCAACCATAGGCTCAGTCGCTCCCAATGGATTTATCACTGGCCACCCCTGATCTTAGACCACGATGCTTCAAGATTCAATCTCTTTCTTCCAGCTCAATGAAAGTTAGGGATGAAGGTTACTCTCCTTCTCCCAATTACAAAAATAAGTAGGGACGAAGGTTACTCTCCTTCTCCTGGAACGATCTCTATTTTCTGTGATTAGAACTCACTCCAATTCAGTCCTCCCTCGGTCCTGAGAGCTCCGGCTCTCATCTCTGCACTCTTTGCAGGTCTCCCTCTGCACCCACCATGCTTCCTTTCTTGCCTTCTTCAACAAGATTGCGTGTGGCTTGAATTCCCATTCCGTGGTCAGGTCTGGAAGCCTTACGAATGGGTGGTCTGCCCCATCCCCTCATTAACTCTTGAGGAGGTCTTCCCACCTACCATCCTGACTTTAATTCATTCTTGGGTCAAAGGGTTGTAATGATCTGAGCAATTAAATCCAACAAGGTACTAATTCGATGGAGGTTAACGCAACCATTCTGGGTCCCCTCCACCACCTTTTTGTAAGTTTTAAACCTGCGAAGTAAAGCAATGCATATATATTCTTAAGCAATACAGAAATTATTCAATGGCTCATACACAGAATACACAGAGATCTTTACCGGAAACCCTCAACCGGGAAAACCTTTCTTTTTCATTATATCGAATTTCACCATTCGCCATACAATATATACAATGTTTTTAGGTATTCCGTAGATACCAAAACCCTAATCCCTTAATCCGGGATTAATTTACAAATCAACTAAAAATAGCAAAATCCGCTAAAAATAGCAAAAACCGCCCCAAAAAAAAAAAATTCGGGGCGTTGCCCCGAACCCCATCGACCCCGGGCTATGCCCGGTGTCGAACGCTGCGCGTACTCGGGGCGCTGCCCCGAACCCCGTCGGCCCCGGGCTACCGCCCGGTGCCGAACACTGCGCATAACCAAGGGGGGGCATACCTGCCCCCCCCTTGGGACCCCCCTAGGAAGCGCTCGGCGCAACGACAAAGCCCTAGGTAAAGGGATCGTCAGACACAGTCGTCGTATCTGACGCACCCACACACACACACATGCAAAGAATATAACACATACCCAACATTCTCCCACTTGTTGTTTTCTTTGCATCCAGGGGACCAGGGGATTATATAGTCAACAATCTAGGGCAGCAATGCCCATTGTTACTCTACACCAAGAGAACTTTTCTGTGCTCACAGACTTTGTCAATGAATCTGCAACATTCTTCAAAGTGTCAACCTTTTCCAGAAACACC
>ML789504.1:376343-411975 GCA_009831015.1 Picea engelmannii | reverse complement strand
GTCTACAAGAAGGTCCTCCATCTTGAGCTTCCATAGCTCAAAGTTTTTACCATTGAACTTCTCTATCTCGATTCTAGATGAGCTTGCCATTCCTCTTACTTTACTCGAATCTCCTCTGCAAAAGCTCCCACTGAACCCAGGTTATCACAGACCCAAGATAAACTTGATCTATCAAGACCGAGCCAAACCCTCAGCAACAAAGGCGTCCCTCTGAAGCCAAAAACGTTCTCTGATACCATATGTAAGTTTTAAACCTGCGAAGTAAAGCAATGCATATATATTCTTAAGCAATACAGAAATTATTCAATGGCTCATACACAGAATACACATAGATCTTTACCGGAAACCCTCAACCGGGAAAACCATTCTTTTTCATTATATCGAATTTCACCATTCTCCATACAATATATACAATGTTTTTAGGTATTCCGTAGATACCAAAACCCTAATCCCTTAATCTGGGATTAATTTACAAATCAGCTAAAAATAGCAAAATCCGCTAAAAATAGCAAAAACCGCCCCAAAGGGATCATCAGACGCAGTGGTCGTATCTGACGCACCCACACACACACACATGCAAAGAATATAACACATACTCAACACTTTTTATAGAATTCTTGGTCTCTTCTTAGCACGTCCCCTTTCTAGGATTCATGCAACACGTATCCATTTTCTGTTAAAATAATATAATTTACATTCATCGACCTTTTATACAAAGGTCCATCAAATCAAACATTCACACCTTTGAGTTTTCCATAGTTACTTGGCCAATATAGTTATAATTACAAACTTGGGGAAATAAGGTGTTATAATTCCCTCCCCCTCAAAGGAACATCATCCTCGATGTTCTATCTATCAACCAGATATGTACATATAGGAGTAAACAAAATTAGATATGTCTGTCTCATGGCATCCTCCATTTCCGACGTATCCTCATCTGGGCCAAAATGTTTCCACTACACCTTGACATGTGCAATGGTTCGATTCCTGAGTGAGGTTTCCTTCCTGTCTAGTATGCATTGAGGTTCTGGCAAGAATTTTCCCTCCATATCCAGCTGGATCACATACTAGTCAATTATATGATTATAATCATGTACATTTTTCTTCAATAATGAGACATGGAAAACATTATGTGCTTTTACTGTGGGAGGAAGTGCTAGCCTATAGGCTACAGGTCCCACTCAATCTAAGACTTCAAAGGGTCCACAATACTGAGGTTCCAGTTTGGCACATGATCCCATTCTTAGGGAAATCTTCCTGGGTCTAACTCTAAGATATACATGGTCTCCTACCTTAAACTCTCTGGGACTTATCTTTCTGTCGGTGTAACTTTTTTTTCTATCCTGAGAAATATTCAAATTTTGCCTTATCTGGATCACTTGTTGTTCCATTTATTTCAGCATGTCGAGTCCGATTGTAATTCTATCCACTGGATTTCTCCAACTGATTGGTATCTTGCACTGTCTACCATAGAGGGCTTCAAAAGGGTTCATCTTCAAGGATTCTTGATAACCATTTTTGTAGGAAAGCTCTACCAATGGTAGGTAGTCTTCCCACTTCTTAGGTTGATGCATTACATGCATACTTAGCATGCCCTCTACTATTTGGTTCACTCTTTCTGTTTTTCCACCAGTTTGATGGTGATAGACCATGCTGAACAACAATTTAGTCTCAAAATCAACCATTAGGGATTTCCAAAAACTTGAAGTAAATTTGGTGTCCAGAGACAATTTCCTTGGGCATGCCATGCAGTTTGAATATCTCCTTCATGAAGATGTTGGCAATATTTATTGCTTTGGAAGTTGACTTGACATGAACAAAATGAGCAGACTTACTCAGTTTGTCCACCACTACCATTTTCAAATCATTTTTCTTGGTCGACTTTGGTAATCCGGTGATGAAATCCATGGAGATGGTTTCCCATTTCCATTCTGGGATTGATAGGGGTTGTAACAATCTTGCTGGATGCCAGTATTCAGCCTTAACTTTCTAGAATTCTAGGCACTTAGCTAGATAGTTAGCTATGTATTTCTTCAATCCAGGCCAATCGAATTATTTCCTAGTGGCCATGATCATTTTCTGATATCTTGGGTGACCAATATATGGTCTATTGTGTATATGGTTCTTAGGACAACTCTAACTTGTGTATCGAACTTTGCAGCCTTCATCTAGGTATGAAAAGTGCACTGTCAACAAGGTGCGACATTATACCCATTCCACAATGTTCTTCTTGTGAGATTCCCACCATCTGGCTGGCATTGCTTTCAAGGATTCGTCTAGTGACAAAAACCTCTGTTGTATTGGTACAATTCCTTCAAATTCAAGTAGAAATGTCTCTAAATTATTCAAGCCATCAAATGTAGGAAGATTACTTACTTCTGTGCCAATCCAATGAACTACTTTAGTCAATATGTCACACCTCCACGTAGAGACTTCATACATTCTGTTCTGCCAATTTTCCAATGCTTCTTTTGAATCTGATGAGCATGCACTTTCACTTTGCCAACTTAGATTTCCATCTACTATAGGATTAATATAATCCTTCTTCCTTGCTGTCAATTTATAGATTTTCTCTAGCTCATAGGCCTGGTATTATTCCATTATAGGTTCTTTGTATCTGCGACCTTCATCAGGATCAAGAGGTGCAATGAACCTAAGGCCATCACCTTCAAATGTCATTCTCCTCTATTTTAGGTAAACAACAGTCAAATTGTTGAAATCCCAATCAATTCCTAACAATGCAAGATATGGACAACTATCATCAACTATCTCAATCACTTCAAAGTCTACAAATTTCCTCACTCCATCGATATCTACAGGGACATGCTCTAGTCTTCCAAAGGGGCTCACCGCCTGCTTATTAGCCATCCTGAGCCTAATAGGAGAGTAAAAAAATTAAGGTTTTCCCCTCACTACCCAAGTCTGCTTCGTCATAACATTTACTTATGATCCCAAGTCGAGGACCACATAGTCCATGTCGTAGTCTCCAATCTGAGCACTAAGTTGCAGTTCCTTTCTTGTCTTCCTTTTCCTAGATACTTGCTTCACAACTCTACTCATCAGAGGATACATTCTTCCAATTTCATACTATCTTATTAGGTGTTGTAGTTACTGCACAACTCTTTCATGTTTAATCAAATTGATACAAGTATAAAAGAAGTCCATAATATTGCTTACCTCTTTTCCTTTCCTAAGTGGGACAGACTGATTGAATGATGGAGGCATATCACATTCCTTTACTTCTAGTTGTGCCCTAGATGAAGAAGCATGTTCTCCTACAAATTCTCTTCTTGCTTCTACAAAAGTATGCTTTTCTTTCCTAGGATCAAACAATGACGCCTTCTCTGCAAATCTTATGATCCCTGATCCATCAGTAATATTTTCTGGAGTCACCCTGTCTTCTCCTGTGACAATGCCTCCTTTAGTAATAACATTGACTCCGGGTTCCTCACCGTGAGGTTCAACTGATATTAGTTGGACTTGTTGGTTTCCACCTCGTCTTTCCTGAAGTTTAGCTAACAATACTGGATAGTCTTCAATGACATGGTCAAATGAATTACAATAGTTGAAAGTAGTGCAAGGGTTATGACAATCCCTTGCCAAGTGACCTAGCTGGGTGCAGTTATAGCAAATAATTTGACCTCAACCTCGACCCATGCCTCCTCCTCGTTCTCTTCCTCTAAACCCACCATGGGGATTGAAGTTTCCTCTTCTCGGGGAATTGAACTACGTAACATATCCTTCTTGCTGTAGTTATCCTTGAATTCTATATGCATCTCTTGATCTTTCATGCATGATGTCATAAGCCCTACAATCCTTCTCATCATGCCCCACAAATTTGCAGAATGTACAATAAATATTGGTGGGTGTATGGACATATTTCTACATATAGTAACATTCACCAGGGTGATGTCTAGTTCTACATACCTCACACCATTGTACAATAGCCCACTTCAAAGGGTTAGGGGCTCCAGAGGCCAAGTATTCATTAAATAAGGGACAATTCTCTTTGTCATGGCCCTCTGATTTACATCTGATACACCATATGCCTTCTCTTTTCTCCTTTCCTTTATCTTTCTTCATGTATTCAACCTATAAAGATAAACTAGTTAATTGATTCAAAATCTGACTCATACCTGGGTTGGATTCTCCTACAGGGGATTCTTCTAGTTTCATGGAAATTTCTAATGCCTCAGCCTATGAAGCAACCTTCTGTTGCATAAGAGGAACTCTAATATGTGGTAAAAGGGAGGAGATGAACCATTCCTTATGTTGTTCGTCTGGAATATGAAAACTTAAATGTCCTGTCGAGGTCTTAAACCTCTGATCAAATTCCCATACAGGTTCAGTCATCTTCTACTTGATTTAATTCAACTCTGTAATGCACTGCGACTCAGACTTAGGCTTCTTGAAATATGCACTCAATGCAGTTTTGATGTCATTCAATGGCTTAGGATGCATAGATCCTGTAAAAAATTTCATATACCAGCTCAAAGCACGATCCCTCTCTGCTTGACTATAGCTCTTGTTTCTGATGAATTCTCCATGTCTTCATTTATTTTGGACATTAGGGTTTGTGAACCCTAGCTGCAATGAGAATTCTATCATCACCGCTTGAAACAACATCTTGTCATCCAGAATAATTCGTTTCATGTCCTCCAGTGAGCACCGAAGTTGTTTCTTCCATCACCTCCAGTGTACACCAGAGAGGTTCGTTCCAATTCCTCCGGTTGCATCGGAGTAGTTGTTCAAAAGTTCGTCAATTGAACCAGCATAGATTACCTCAAGACCTGCAGCTCTCACCAGAAACGTTCCTCTTAAGTGCTCCAATGACTTTGGAGCTGATCCTTTTACATGCTCCGTTCTCGCCGAAGATGTTTGTATTAACCTCACCATATCGTATTGACGAAATTGTTGGAAGTGATTGGGTGAAAAATTGACTTTGTAAGTGCCAAAAAATTGTGCTCAAATGCATTTTGTAATGAAAGTTCTAGTCCCATTTTCGTTGCTGCTTCACCCAAATTCGATTTCTGTTTCATTTGTGTTGTATACACTCTTAGCTCATTCATTGATATTGAGGTGATGTGTCAATAACACACAATTATAAATCGACAAAAATAGTTAATTGACATTTGGGGAACTCAACATGGTTTAGGAGACACGAGGATCAATTTTTTTTAAAGATGCATTTAAAATCCAACACAAGACTTACAGATATTGTAGTTAACCCATATGTTGATAGATGATGCTTTCACAATCATGGTTCAGTCATAAAATCAAGAATAACTAAGTAAGCAAGTTGGTATGGAATGTATAATGGAATCTACTAGTGACACAAAAAGGTTCGATTATGGCTGTGATATGAAGGAGATCAGGCAAGGTAGATGACCGATCATCAATTATACAGTCTAGTGTAAAAATATTAGTCATCGAAAATGGTAGGAGGTCGACTAATGGCACAACAAGACGAATCTAAGTTGGAGGAGGATAATATAAGTCTCAAAATGAAGGTGTGTTTGGCTGACCGGTTGGTGTTGGTGAGAGAGAGAGGATCACTATCAGAGTGCTCGGTGACAGTGAGGGGTTCACATCCTTCTGTTGGTGCATTGGCGACAAGAGAGGGAAAGTTGTCAACAAGTAGTGATCCAGATTATTTTTGGCACGAAATGAGATTGAAGATATAATAAAGCAATGTACAGAGATATCTTAGATATCCAATAATATAACATAAATGTATCATAGATGCAACCATAAACACAGAGATACAATAATACACAATTTTCTATTAATGAGCG
The DNA here is from genome assembly GCA_009831015.1 of Picea engelmannii. Classification (NCBI taxonomy): domain Eukaryota; kingdom Viridiplantae; phylum Streptophyta; class Pinopsida; order Pinales; family Pinaceae; genus Picea; species Picea engelmannii. The sequence goes on along the minus strand of ML789504.1, from coordinate 406,180 downwards.
AAAATGTAGAAAGATTGTGAAAATACAGAGTGAAAGACTCGCTAGAATGGTGACAACTTATCTCTGAGAAGATATGTGTCTGCTACTCGCATTCGCAAGAAGATGATTTTACAATGAGGCTCCAAAGGCCTTTTTATCATAAATAAAATACAAAACCCTAACCCTGGAAGATGAAAATCCAATAGTTTTTTGGACCCCATTTTGGGTAGTTTGGTGTATCAACTTTCCAGGGGCATAACTTTGGAATACGATCTCTGTTTGGGGCACACGATAGATCGTTGGAAATATATCGTCGATGAGATTAATTTTGGGGTCTCAATGAGAGCCTTTGGCTATCATTGAGAAGATCGATCCCGAAGAAACTTCATTTAGGCCCTCAAAATGGTCCTGGAAGTTAAAAACTACTAAAAATAGTAAATTACAAAAATTGCCAGAAAACCATTTTGAGCCAGTTGGAAAAGGTGGGTGGCCACCAATATCCACCTGGATCAATCCTCCCTCCTCAGGAAGAAATGGTCTCCATTGCATTGAGTGCCCGGGGGAGAAGGAAAAGTGTTGGCTGAATCTACGTCTTGATGAGCTACTTGCCTTGTTGGAGAAGTTGTGTTGCTTAGCTTGTTGAAGATTGTCACGAACCTGTGGCAGGAAGGATTGGACCTCTTTAACCAGTCTGGCTACATGAGATGCCTATGTGCAGAAGGAATCTTTACACTTTTCTTCAATCTGGTCGACCTGTTTATGTTGGATAGAAGGTGCTTGGACTGAGGCCGCAGTGGTGTTCTTCTGTTCACGCTTTGAACAGACTGTGAAGAAGCTGAATTTTGTTGTATGAGATACTACCTTGCGACACTCAATGCAATGAATCCTTATCATGCCCTCTACTATTTGGTTCACTCTTTCTGTCTTTCCATCAGTTTGAGGGTGATAGGCCATGTTGAACAACAATTTAGTCTCAAAACCAACCATTAGGGATTCCAAAAGCTTGAAGTAAATTTGGTGTCTTTGTCAGATACAATTTCCTTGGGCATGCCATGCAGTTTGAATATCTCCTTCATGAAGATGTTGGCAATATTTATTTCTTTGCAAGTTGACTTGACATGAACAAAATGAGAAAACTTACTTAGTTTGTCCACCACTACCATAATAACATCATTTTTCTTGGTTGACTTTGGTAATCCGGTGATGAAATCCATGGAGATGGTTTCCCATTTCCATTCTAGGATTGGTAGGGGTTGTAAAAATCCTGTTGGATGCCAGTATTCTGCCTTAACTTGCTATAATTCTAGGCACTTAGGTAGATATTTAGCTATGTCTTTCTTCAATATAGGCCAATCGAATTGTTTCCTAGTGGCCATGATCATTTTCTGATATCCTACGTGACCAATATATGGTCTATTGTGTAGTTCATCCATTATCAACCTCTTCAAGTCGTCATAGTTTGGAATATACAATCTGTTTATGTATGTCAGCAGACCTTCATTGAGCATCTTGTAGCCTTCATACTTTATCCCTGTAGGCTCTTGCCTTAGGTATGAGGTCACGGTCTTGAAGAATGCCTCTGTTTCTTGTGCATTCTTGAATCTTTCCCTAACATCTGTTTCACAGGTGCTTACCGTTGCTAGATGAATCATTTTTATACTTCTGCTAAGGGCATCGACCACCTTATTTTCCTTTCCTTTGATGTGTTTGATTTTGAAATCAAACTCACTAAGGAGAGCCATCCACCTAGCTTGCCTAACATTGAGTTTTGGTTGATCAAACAGGTGCCTCAACCCACAGTGGTCTATCATAATCAAAAATATCCTAACCAAGAGGTAGTGCCTCAACATTTTTAAAGCATGTACTATGGCAACCAACTCTAGGTCATGGGTCACATAATTGATCTCATGCTCATTTAATTTTCTGGACGAGTAGAAAATTACACGTCCCTCTTGCATAAGGAATCCTCCGAGTCCTTCCTTGCAGGCATCTGTACACATCAGGAAATCATTATCCAGGTCTAAAATATTCAACACTAGTGCATGGGTCAGGAGGCATTTCAGTTCTTGAAATCTTTCTTCACATTTTGATGTCCAAGTGAATTTAACCCCCTTTTTCTGAAGGGAAGTGATTGGACAACCAATCTTAGAAAACCTTTTTATGAACATTCTATAGTATCCTGCTAAGCCCATGAAGGATCTAATATCAGATACATCCTTTGGGGTAGGAAATTCCATGATAGAGCTGATCTTGTCGGGGTCTACTGCCGCCCCTTCCTTAGAAATAACATGGCCTAATTAATGGACTTGCTTCTGGAAAAAGTCACACTTGCTAAATTTAGCGTAGAGATGATGCTCTCTTAGTACTTGAAGTACATGTCTAAGATGTTCTTCATGCTCCTCTCTGTTCTTGGAGTAGATTAGGATATCATCAATGAAAACCAATACAAATTTGTCCAGAAATTTGCTGGGTACATTATTCATCAAGAACATAAAAGTGGTGGGGGTATTGGTTAACCCAAATGGCACCACAACAAACTCATAGTGATCATACCTCATGCTGAAGGATGTTTTGTGGATGTCTTCATCCTTAATCCAGACTTGATGGTATCCATACCTTAATTCGATCTTCAAGAAGATGGAAGTATCTCCCAATTGGTCGAACAAGTCATCGATTCTTGGTAAGGGGTAATTTTTATTTATGGTTGTCTTATTGAGTTGTCTGTAATCTATGCACAGTCGGGATGTGCTATCTTTCTTTTTCAAAAACAAGATGGGCACTCCCCACGAAGATACACTGGGTCGGATGTAGCCTTTCTCCATCATCTCCTTTAGCTGTAGCTTGAGCTACGTCCATAGAACTACGTGGTTCACCCTCTCCCTAGGGCTACGTCCACAAAACTATGTTTATTGATTAAGTAGATGAAAATACAAAGTTCTATCTATGCACTCAGTTGCATATCCTTCTCTCTCTCTCCTCTTTATCTCCCAACCCTGCGCACCCAGCTGCAGGGTCGATCTTCGCACCCAGCTAAAGATCCAGAATACAAGAATGCTCTAAGACACAACACTTTTACATCTCAATCTCTCTAACAACAACCCTCTCAGGTATTCTAGACCTCTATTTATCATTCCATGTCTCTTAGAAACCCTAGACCAAAGTCTAGGTGCAAAAACCCTAGGTACCAAAAACCTAGGTCCCCATAACCTGCATTTTAATGACTTCGTCGACCTATTCTTCCTTCTTCTCCATGAGGTGCTCCAAAGCACCCATTGGTATCCTCTTTCATTCGTTGACTTGTCCACAATCTATCCTCTATGCTTCTTTATCCTCCTTGATATTCTCTTCCAATGGCTTGCTTTCCCTTACTTTGCTCCTTCTTTTATGCTTCTTTAACCACTTCGACCCTTCCTCGATTTGTGTGCCTTCCATGCACTTCATGCTTTGTATTTATTCTTCTTTAATCTTTTCTTTCTTCTTTAATACATGACCAAGGGCCAACATGCCCCCAAAACTCACATGTGACTCATCCCGAGTCACTGCAGGGTTGAACCTCCGGTATTAATTTGACTGTAGACTAATCAGAGCAGCCTGTGCTTTATGGTTTGTCCCTCCCTCTCCTGTGCATACTATATTTTCTATGTCTGGTGCCCAATTTCAACTACACCTGGTACCTAGACCCTTATTCCTTACTTTTACTAAGAGCTGCGAGGTAGCTGGTTGTAAAAATATAGTTTCAACCGGCTCCCATTCAATAAGCCATCCTTCCATTCTCCATTAATTTTCTTCAACTGCACAACTCCACCCTCTGTAACATAGGAAACCTCGAATGGCCCAAGCCAATGTCTCCTAAATTTTTCAGGATGATTCATGAACTTGTTGTCGTATAAAAGTACCAAATCTCCCAGTTTAATTGCTTTCCTCTTGATATGTTTGTCATGGTAAGCGATTTATCATTCTTTTTGTACCTGTTGATGAAATACTGCAATGAACTTGTCTTCCTCTAGTTCCATCAACTGTGCAATCCTGTCTTGAACAACGTCGGTGTCATCCATACCTGTAAATGCTGCAATTCTTAAACTAGGAACCTAGTATTCCATAGGTACCATTGCTTCCAAGCCATAAACTAACTTAAAGGGAGTCTGCATTGTTAAAATTTTGCAAGTAGTTAGATAAGACCATAACACTGCTGGAATTCTCAAATCCCATTCATCTTTGTTAACACTGCAAATCTTAGTCAGCGTAGTCTCCAAGATCTTATTGAAAGATTCAACTGTACCATTCTCCCGTGGGTGGTATGGTGTGCTCTTCTGATGGTGAACTTCAAACTCCTGATTCAAGGCTTCAATGGTTTTGTTAATGAAATGTGTGCCTTGATCACTCATAAGGATCTTCGGGAATCCAAATCTGGTTATGATATCATCAAATATGAACCGCGCAGATATAGTTGCACTAGAGTCCTTAACTACTCTTGCTTCTGTCCATCTGGTCAAATACTCTGTAGCAGTGATATTGTATCGAGCTCCTGTACGCTTTCCTATTGGGTTGTTAGGTCCCACAATGTCAATAGCCCATTTGTCAAATTCCTGTATAGTCAATTGAGGTGCTAAAGGAATCACGTCTCTTCTTGACGGCTTCCCTACTATTTGGCATACATCGCAAATTCTGTAGTATTCCTTATCATCCTTATGTAGAGTGGGCCACTAGAGGCCAGCTTTGAGAACCTTCTGCAATGTTTCTTTCCCTGCATAATGTCCTCCTGCGATGCCTTCATGTGCTTTTGCAAGAATCAATGGTATTTTTGACTCCATAACACATCTTCTTAAGATCTCATCTAGTCCCATCTTATATAACTGTCCAGCTATAAGCTGGAAATCTACAGCAAAGACTACCAACTGTTTCTTTCGAATAACTGTATACTCGCGAGGTTCCATTCCCGTGGAAAAAAACTAGACTATTTCGGTGAATTGATCATCGACTTTTCTGATGGCCAATAATTGTGCATCTGGTAGTGTGTCATCCAAACTGGTAGGTTCCTCTCCATGTGCTAACCTGGATAAGTGGTCAGGTCCTTTATTCATTCTTCCTGGCTTGACCACGATCTCAAAATCATACTCCTAGAATAATAGTATCCATCTGCATATTCTTTCCCCCAACATTGGCTTGTTGACTAAGTACTTTAGTACAGAATGATCAGTGAACATCCTAAAATGTCCTCCCAACAAGTAGTGTCTAAACTTCTGCAGCGCATACACCATAGATAAGCCTTCTCTTTCAGTGGTAGTATAATTCATTTAAGATGTAGATAGATTCCTGCTAGAAAAGCTATAGGGTGGTCAATATCTCCTGCACTTGGCTGTGCCAAAACTGATCCTAATGCAATGGATGAAGCATGAAGATGAACATTGAATTCCTTACTCCAATCTAGAAAAACCAAAACAGGCGTAGTGACCGTTTTCTGCTTTAGTGCATTCTTCTGTCCATTGAAACTTACTATCCTTCTTTAATAGATTTTACATAGGTGTTGTTATCTATGTGTAACCCTTAACAAACTTTCTATAATATCCAGTGTGTCCCAATGCAGTGCACAACTATCTAACCAAAGTAGGAGGAGGTAGATCAACAATGATAGCAATTTTGGAAGGATCTACCAACAACCCCTGTTTACACACAATGTGTCCTAACATCACTCCAAAAGGTGAAAAGAAAATACACTTCTTCAAGATTAGGGAAATCTGACATTGTCTGCACTTATCCAATGTTAATATCAAACATTCAATATGATCTTTTAGTAGGCTAAAAACGATCCATTCATCAAAGTATGCCTCCAAAAACTTATGTAAGAATTCCTTAAATGCTTCGACCACCACCCGGGAAAAGATGGCTGGTGCCTTCTTTAAACCAAAAGGCATCACAATGTACTAAAAAGAAACCCATTCTATTGCAAATGTAGTCTTATGTCTGTCCTCCATAGCAATTATGATCTGGTGATAGCCTGAAAATCCATCTGTGAATGAAGAAAGTTCATGTCCTCCTACATTGTCTAGAACTTCATCAGTAAAAGGTGTAGGAAATGAATCATGTAAACATGCATCATTCAATTTCCTTAGATCTACAGAGATTCTGATTTCTCCTTAATTCTTATCTTGAACCACCATAGGGATGATCCATTCAGATTCTTCAACTGGTTCTATGATTCCTGCTTCCAACATTCTATCTAATTCAATATTAACTTTCTGCTTGTACTTGGGATTCAGTTTGTAAGGCCTCTTCTTGACAGGCCTTGCATCTGCTTTCAAAGGAATCTTCATTTCTTCCATGGGCCCTTTTATTCCCTTCATGTCTTTGAACTTGGTTGGAAACAAGTCCCGAGACTCATGCAATAGTTCAGTAATCTTACTAATAGTAGCATCATCCCAATAGTCTCCAATATTATCCAACTTAGGTGCTTGTTCTGTTCCAATATTAACTTCCTTAATTTTAATGGGCTGCCCCACAAAAGGTAATTCAATCCCTGGCCCTTATATGTCTCTTTGTCCTTTAACCTCTAAGATGTTCACATTCCTAGGGTCATCATCCTCATCAACATTAATATTATAACAACCCTGTAACTTCTGAAGAGGTGAAATCCATTCATCTTCTTCTTGCTCAAAAGGGAGGTTAGATAAGTCTTCCTCAAAGACCTTCTATCTTACAATTTGTAAAGCTTGATCTACTGTGGGGTACTAAATTTCAAATAGGAATGTAGCTATAAAGTTCTGGGTCATACCATACCAATATGTAGTGGCTAAGCACAGTTCTGTGTGAAGATACCAGTTGATAGGCGTAGTATCTAAGGTGTTAATGAACTTATGTACCCACTGTTCTTTAGGAATGTTTCTCCAGGCTCCCTCACAACTTCGCGTATGGTTCTTAGGACAACTCTAACCTGTGTATTGAACTTTGCATCCTTCATCTAGGTATGAAAAGTGCATTGTCAACAAGGTGTGACATTATACCCATTCCACGATGTTCTTCTTGTGAGCTTCCCACCATCTGGCTGGCGTTGCTTTCAAGGATTCTTCTAGTGACAACAACCTCTGTTGTATTGGTACAATTACTTCAAATTCAAGTAGAAATGTCTCTAAATTATTCAAGCCATCAAATGTAGGAAGATTACTTACTTTTGTGTCAATCCAACAAATTACTTTAGTCAATATGTCACACCTCCATGTAGAGACTTCATACATTCTGTTCTGCCAATTTTCCAATGCTTCTTTTGAATCTGACGAACATGCACTTTCACTTTGCCAACTTAGATTTCCATCTGCTGTAGGATTAATATAATCCTTCTTCCCTGCTGTCAATTTATAGATGTTCTCTAGATCATAGGCATGGTCTTATTCCATTATAGGTTCTTTGTATCTGTGACCTTCATCAGGATCAAGAGGTGAAATGACCATAAGGCCATCACCTTCAAATGTCATTATCCTCTTTTTTAGGTAAACAACAATCAAATTGTTGAAATCCCAATCAATTCCTAACAATGTAGGATATGGACAACTATCATCAACTATCTAAATCACTTCAAAGTCAACAAGTGTCCTCACTCCATCGATATCTACAAGGACATGCTCTAGTCTTCCAAAGGGGCTCACCGCCTGCTTATTAGCCATCCTGAGCCTAATAGGAGAGTAAATCAATTTAGGTTTTCCCCTCACTTCCCAAGTCTGCTTCGTCATAACATTTACTTATGATCCCAGGTCGAGGACCACATAGTCCACGTCGTAGTATCCAATCTGAGCACTAAGGTGCAGTTCCTTTCTTGTCTTCCTTTTCCAAGATACTTGCTTCACAAATCTACTCATCAGAGGATCTATTCTTCCAATTTCATACTATCTTATCAGGTTTTGTAGTTGCTACACAACTCTTTCATTTTAAATCAAATTGATACAAGTATACAAGAAGTCCATAATCTTTCTTACCTCTTTTCCTTTCCTAAGTAGGATACACTGATCGAATGTTGGAGGCATATCACATTCCTTTACTTCTAGTTGTTCCCTAGATGAAGAAGCATGTTCTCCTAATTCTCTTCTTGCTTCTACAAAAGTATGCTTTTCTTTCCTAGGATTAAACAATGGTGCCTTCTCTGCAAATCTTATGATCCTTGATCCATCAGTAATCTTTCCTGGAGTCACCCTGTCTTCTCCTGTGACAATGCCTCCTCTAGTAATAACATCGACTTCAGGTTCGTCACTGCGAGGTTCAACTGATATTAGTTGGACTTGCTGGTTTCCACCTCGGCTTTCCTGAAGTTTAGCTAACAATACTAGACAGTCTTCAATGACATGGTCAAATGAATTACAGTAGTTGAAAGTAGTGCAAGGGTTATGAAAATCCCTTGCCAAGTGACCTGGTTGGGCTCAGTTATAGCAAATAATCTAACCTCGACCTTGACCCATGCCTCCTCCTCGTTCTCTTCCTCTAAACCCACCACGGGGATTGAAGTTTCCTCTTCCCAGGGAATTGAACTATGTAACATTTCCTTCTTGCTGTAGTTATCCTTGAATTCTATATGCATCCCTTGATATTCCATGCATGAGGTCATAAGCCCTACAATCCTTCTCATCATGCCCCACAAATTTACAGAATGTACAATAAATATTGGTGGGTGTCTGGACATATTTCTACATATAGTAACATTCACCAGGGCGATGTCCAGTTCTACATACCTCGCACCATTGTACAATATCCCGCTTCAAAGGGTTAGGGGCTCCAGAGGCCAAGTATTCATTAAATAAGGGACAATTCTCTTTGTCATGGCCCTCTGATTTACATTTGATACACCATATGTCTTATCTTTTCTCCTTTCCTTTATCTTTCCTCATGTCTTCAACCTGTAAAGATAAACTAGTTAATTGATTCAAAATCTGACTCATACCTGGGTTGGATTCTCCTACAGGGGATTCTTCTAGTTTCATGGAAATTTCTAATGCCTCAGCCTGTGAAGCGACCTTCTGTTGCATAAGAGGAACTCTAATGTGTGGTAGGAGGGAGGAGATGAACCATTCCTTATGTTGTTCGTCTGCAATATGAAAACTTAAATGGCCTGTCAAGGTCTTAAACCTCTGATCAAATTCCCAAACATGTTTAGTCACCTTCTGCTTGATTTAATTCAACTCTGTAATGCACTGCGATTCTGACTCAGGATTCTTGAAATATGCACTCAATGCAGTCTTGATGTCATTCAATGGCTTAGGATGTACAGATCCTGTAAAAAATTTCATATACTAGCTCAAGGCACGATCCCTCAAGGTAGTACTAAACAGATCTCTCTTAACAGCTTCATCAATGACTTGCTTAATTCTCCACACATCTTCGAAAAAGAACCAGTGTTGGTCAGGATCCTCAGATCCATCTCCTCTGAAAATGGGTAACCTCATTTCATCTGCCATGGATCTTCCTTGGTTTCTTGATTGAGTATATACTAAACTACTTGTAACATTACTATGAGTGCTTTGATTACTCTGGTTACTTTGGTTACTTAATGCTGTTAAAACAACAAGAGGAGTAGCAATACTTACTTTGTCAATAGGCACAGTCCCTGAAGTTTCTGGTTCTTATCGGCGAAGTTCCTCAGTGTCTACTTCCTCTACCCTTGCGAACTTCGAATACTCTTTTTTTAATCTCCTTGCCTCTTCTCTACTATAGAAATCTTCATATTGTGCCAATGGACCATAACTCTTCTTAAACATGTTCACAAAAGGAACCTTTCTGAATGATCTCCCACTGCGCATATGTCCAACCTTTGTGGCACTATTGTTGTCTGAATATTTGAACATTAGCTTTAAAATCTACTGATTATTGTATCTTCAGGATATTTTTCTCATGCAATAGCATCTTAATCTTCGGTTTCAAAAAGTGTAGAAACTTTCCTCTATGTCCCTTGAAGAAATACCTCTCTACTTGACTATAGGATTCCACTCTATCAATAGAAAACTTAGTAATGTACCCTCCAATAGTGTTGTCAAACTAGAGATCCACCACTCTAGACACAACATTATCGACTCTCTTGAATTTCTTAATTAGTGCCACTGTCCAAACCACAGGTGGTCTAGATCTGATTTCAAAATGAGTGTCTGCTAGTCTGGATAACCACTCATATAAATCCCTATGAACTCCTGTAAAGAAAATCTTGTGCACATCAATAAAGATGTACCTCCCCAACTAGTCTTTTGTACTAATTCTAGGGTCTTTGTTCTGAGCTTCGACGAATTCCATTTCTTGTTCTTCTATCCACTTGTGAATCTCTGTCTTTGATGGGAACCACCTTGACATTCCCTAAAGAATATCCCAACCCCTACAACAGAACCATTTGTTGGCACAGGGGCAGACCCAGGGTTCAAATCTAACAGCGCACCAACAAGCCCTAACTACTGAACCTTTCAGAAACACCTACGAAGCAGATGAAGTCTCACCTGAAGTAGAAATAGGGGGGTTGCAAGACACATGTGTCTACAACCAGAGGAAGTGCAAGATGATTCCAGAATAACAACACACGATAACCTAGATATTCTTAACAATATTCTTCTCAACTTCGTGAAGTTAGTTATATCTTCCTAACTTCAATAAAGGAAATAATAATGCAATCACAATATAAAAGATAGAAAATAACACAACATCAATCACATAGAACAACAATATTTTACATGGTTCACCCTCTCCGTAAGGCTACATCCACAGAACTGTGTTTATTGATTAAATAGATTAAAATAAACAATTCTATCTGCGCACTCAGCTGTAGATCCTTCTCTCTCTCTCTCCTATTTATCTCCCAACCCTGCGCACCCAACTACAGGGTCGATCTTCGTACCCAGCTGAAGATCCAGAATACAAGAATGCTCTGAGACAAAACAATTTTACATCTCACTCTCTCTAACAACAACCCTCTCAAGTCTTCTAGACCTCTATTTGTTATTCCATGTCTCTTAGAAACCCTAGACTGAAGTCCAGGTGCAAAAACCCTAGGTACCAAAACCCTAGGTCCCCATAACCCGCATTTTAAGGACTTCATCGACCTGTTCTTCCTTCTTCTCCACGAGGTGCTCCAAAGCACCCATTGGTGTCCTATTCCTCTTGCTGACTTGTCCACGACCTATCCTCTTTGTTGCTTTGTCCTCCTTGATATTCTCTTCCAATGGCTTTCTTTCCCTTACTTCACTCCTTCTTTTATGCTTCTTTAACCACTTCGACCCTTCCTTGATTTGTGTGCCTTCCGTGCACTTCATGCTTTGTCTTTCTTCTTATTTAATCTTTGCTTTCTTCCTTGATACATGACCAAGGGCCAACACTATGATAGAAGAAAGGAAGTAAAAGAACTATGCTAATCCTATTCCTAACCTATCGTACACTGGTTGAAAGAAGGCTAAGTAAATGCATAATGCTAGTGCAACCAATCAAGTAACTCCAAACTAGGAACAACATTTTCATTAAAAGAGAATTGAAAAGAATGAAGTAGTGAGGGATGGAAGATAGGAAGAATTGATTCAAGTAAATCTCTACTCAACATGTTAAATTTGGAAGCGTTATTGTTCATGGAAAATGCAGACGTGTAGGATTTCTCCAACCAAGATTCAATTTCATCACAAAATTTAGAATGATTATCAAAGGACTATTGGAAGGAAGTCGAAATTGAGTGACATACCTGATGAGACCCATAAATGAAATTTGTGTGTAATATGCTTTGTGGGAGAGTCTCAGAGTGGGTGTAATCATTCATCCCCACTCTTTGTGTGAAGTGAGTGGGTGTAGAATAAGTTGGTTGCATTTTGGGTCACAGTGCAGGTTGCAAGTTGCAAATTTGAGTTGGGATCAACCCAATGGATTAGGATACTATTCTGCTTGTTCTTTGGCACCTCAGAGGGAGGATTCCATCCCCATTGGAGCTAGTGTTAGTGTCTTATAAATAGGTTGTTAGAGTCTAAGTTCAATATGTATGGTAGGGTAAAGTCATGCTTTGGTCTCATAAATACCATGTAATTTTTATATTAGGTGAAAATCATTTTATGAGTTAATGGGTTTTGTGGTTAATAAAATGCTTGGATAGGGTCTTAAAATAAAGTTTGAATCATGAGTCATGTTGCCTTTGGTGTCAAAGGGATATGGGTTGTCATGTCATTAAAGGGTAATTATGAGAGGTCATGTGATCAATCATAATCATTTAGAGTCAATATCATCATGTTCAACAAATCTCATGAAATTAGATCTATTGGTGGCACGTGGAATCCTCAAATAGTTGGAGTGATGCACAAGTTGCTGCACAATCTCCTAACGCTGCGCAATTGGGTATTGAAGTACTACAAGGCATGTTTGGTTAAAGTGGCGGTTTGACTGGATATTAGCATTCAAATTAGTTTATTTCTCATTCAAAAAACCTCCTAAAACACCATTTTTCCTCTTTGCAAATTTCAAATCATCCCTTTATTCTTGCTGCACACGGGTTGCAGGGCACACTGCGTAAATGATTGTTTTAGTGGTCAACTTCATGATCACTTTATGAACAATTGGAGTTTTTTTTTGAAAACCCAGAGAGGTTTTTGTCAAGAATGGACCCAATAACAAAAAACTCTTTCATATTTGCAACATGTGTCATATTTTGGGAGATTTGAATGAATCTTTACAACCCATTTTTCCATATTTAAGCATTTAATGATTTCATTTTTTAGTCATACTCTTTGGGCGCAGATTCCGAGCAGATGGAGAGGAATTTTTGAAAACCAAAAGATGGTTTCGTCAAGAACAAACCCAATAACAAAAAACTCTCTAATTTTTTTCACAATTATCATGGTTTGGAATATATGCAATGATCTTTGAGGCCTATTTTCCATAATTTCGCCAAGCCAGATTTCCGGTAGGTTATTGTTGTGCAACAACCTTGCAGCGCAACTCTGACAGAGTGTCCATAATGTGTCCATGTTAGCATGGACAGGTTAGACGAGTTGCCAAGTCATCTTCAACGAGCTCCAAGGTCAAATATCACCATATCATGGATTCAAACACCTTTTTTGTTAAGTGGTTATGATGTAATAAATGAGTCAAGTTTGACTCCTTGTTTTTAGTAGTTTGTTTAGATTTTGATGCCAAAATATGTGTAACTGTAGATAATCTTAGGATAGTAGTTGAATTCAAATTTGGCAAGTTAGGAAGATAATTTTTGTATATATTTTATGGAGCCACATCAACTCAAGGGGCTGGTGAGTGTATGCGATTTTTCATTGACTGATATTGTAAACATTTTTGAGATTAATGAAATTTGCTGAACCGGATGTGCCTGGATTTTAAATCCAGAGATTCATGTGATTGTATACCTTTATTATTTTTCTCCTATAGTGTTCTTGTTCATACTTTTTTATTCTTTAGTTAGATATTTCTTCTTTAATGTTTATGTATTAGAATTCATCTATAGATTGATGCTCTACTGCATATAATTTGTTTTTTGTGATTCTGCTATAATCTTCTTGGGATTCATCCCTGATAGATGCCCTAACAGGTTATTTTGTTCTCTCTGATCCTTCTACTACAACAATATTTACTAGCTTAAAGAATACTTTATATCTTTCCTCTGAGTGGTTATTTTCCAAATTCACCAAGTGTCCATCAAATTATCATTGATCTCCCATTTTGTGACTCCATTTCCCAATGGGGCCTTCCATCTACTTTTACACCAACTCTTTAAATTCAACCTTGCTTAGAGATATATCCTTTGATTCAAAGCCAAATCAATGCTTTCAGTGATTGATTTGAAGAGAGAGATCCCTCTCTGGGTTGGAAGGGCTAGCTTCCATCCTCAAGTAGGTTTTTGGTTACCTCCGTGGTCTCCCTACCATAGCCAAGGGAAATTAAGGAGTGATAACAAAAGGATTCATAACATTATGTGTTATGGATGGACTATCATTAAGAGAGAGTGTTTGATCGATTGAATATGGGAAATCTTATTGTTCTAGTATATCATTCAATTTTTTATCAGTGAAAGAGTGTTGTGAAGGATGCATTGCATGATAAATAGGTGAATTCTCATGCAGGTGATTATCATCAAATAGATTTGTGTGAAGTGAGTGAATACATATAAATTATGAAAATGACCAGATTTCTTCAATAAGAGGTTCATCACAAACCAACGTATATTCATGATTGTCTGAAGGGGAGATAGTAAATGGTTCACACTCCGGGTCTAAGGGGTTTGAGATTTTTGGTAAAGATTCCCCCATAACTGTGACATAGTGTTGGTCAGAGATCATGTGCCCCATCTCTTTCATGGTTGCATATGAATCTTGTGAATGAGAGATGATTTGGGTGTCCAGATAGCATCCTTAAGGAGAAAAGATGAGAAATGAAAACCAATTGAATATTTCTTGGTCCTAGGGTTTGTCACTTTAAGGAAATATGCAATAAATCTACATGAATCTTTGAAAGAAATCATCCATAGATTCATTTTCAAGCCTATGTATTTCTGTGAGTTCATTAAAGAGTTCGTCATATACATAATCTACATGTGCAACATTGAATATTTCCATGAATTGTCTCTTGCTATGAATTGATTTTGTTAGCAATGTCCTAAACTAGGCTTTGATTCGCCCTTTGAATGTGAGGATGAACTGTCTACATATTTCATTGTTCAGAAAAATCCTAAGATTATGTCAAGTGATGTTAAAATGATGAATATGCGTGAGTGTAGAAACATGCACTTCACCATCTAATTTGGGGTTTGAAAAGAGATTAAATGTCTCGATTGAGATGATCTTGGTGGGTCTCAGAAGATTCAAATGGCTATCCCATACATAGGTACAGAGAGGAGCCATGGGCTGGTTAAAATTTAAGTGAAATGAATCCACATTTGTAGGCTTCTCATCTGACCCTCCTTCTAGCGCCAATTCTATTGACGCAGGAAAAATATCCCTTTGTCAGCAGTAGGGGTTACCCTCGATAAGAAGTCCCAATCAGACCTCTCACCATTTGGGATAGGGAATCCATCTAGATTCTGTCCTAGCAACCATTCATGATTTTGGTTATACCAGTTGCGGCCCGATCCATCGATGAAGGCGAATGGTTGGATGGTTATGCAAGTGGGATATATGGATGAAGACCATCTAAAAGCATAAAACAAATCTACTCTACTCTAATCCTATCCTAGCATATCCAGGAGCATATTATTGTAACTGAATGAGCAACAAACATGAAACTAAATCTACCAATAGCTTCACTCAGATAGTTGTAATGAAGAAATAAAGTTAAATAACATATGTACATGAATCTAGAATAGTCTAAGTCACTATATCACATACATCGACAACTCATATGCTCAGGACATAAAACATGAGAAAGAATAACAAAACTGCAAGAATACATTAATTGCATCTAGAAATTCTATAAGAAAACATGTTCTTACGACCCATGTGAACAAAAAACATTATGTTGGAAGTAGTTCACAACAAACAACAATGCACATAAGTTGTTCTCTCTATCAAAAGATGGCCATGATGGCTTCTCAATATTAACAATTTCAACAATAGTACATCCAAGCTCCCAGGCCCCTCAATTTTAGTTAACACAATATTCTTGTACAAAATAGTTTTGTGAATGTATACAATGCTTGAAGAGCCCCCCCCCCAAAAAAAAAGAAAGAAAAAAAAAAGGCCCTTTCTTTGGATACTATTCTAGTATTTATTGAAGCTCAACATGACTCTTCAAAGGTCTTAGTGTTTCTCTGTTTGTTGTTATGATGTCGGTGTACATCGATGCTTGCCTTCATGTGGTCACTGGTCAGGATGTCGTATCAAGCAACCATGTTGAAGGGAAAACAATTTTGTTGAACTTCCAAATTTATGGGAAATTGTGTAAACATGATACTTTTTGTCTTCACACCATGCACCAGTTGGACTGAGATTGGGAAGATGGAAAAGGCCACTAAAAACCTCTATAACATGGCAAACATTTTAATCACGCACTTCTTCTATACCTCACTAGTCTCACCGGCCTCTTTTCTTCTAACTCTGTTGGTGGCTACCGATGTTGTTTCTTTTAACTCTACCAGTGACCAAGAGCTGATGTTCATCCATTACCGGCCGAGTTTCTCTTATGTTTGTCGATGTACATGAACCAACCGAGTTGCTTCCTCCATTGTCGGTCTCACCGGGTAAGTTGTTTCAATGTTCGCCAGTGTCTTTCCCAATGAAATTCTTAAATGATTTCTTCAATTTTGTGGGCATTTTCTTTCTTGTCGAATTAAATTTGAGATTTTTCGTCAATTGCACCGGCGTAGATTACCTCAAGACCTGCGGGTCTCACCGGAAACGTTCCTCTTAAGTGCTCCGGTGACTTTGGAGCTGATCCTTTTACATGCTCCGGTCTCACCGAAGATGTTTGTATTAACCTCACCAGATCGTATCGACGAAATTGCTTGGAAGTGCTCTGGTTGAGTACTTCTCGCATTTTGGTACATGGGTGATATTAAAAAATTTCTCCTCTACGTGGAATGTGCTTGGTGAAAATTTGACTTTGTAAGCGCCAAAAAATTGTGCTCAAATGCATTTTGTAATGAAAGTTCTAGTCCCATTTTCGTTGCTGCTTCACCCAAATTCGATTTCTGTTTCATTTGTGTTGTATACACTCTTAGCTCATTCATTGATATTTAGGTGATGTGTCAATAGCACACAATTATAAATCGACAAAAATAGCTAATTGACATTTGGGGAACTCAACATGGTTTAAGAGCCGTGAGGATCAATTTTTTTCGAAGATGCATTTAAAATCCAGCACAAGACTTACAGATATTGTAGTTAACCCATATGTTGATAGACAATGCATTGACAATCATGGTTTAGTGATAAAATCAAGAATCACTAAGGAAGCAAGTTGGTATGTAATGTATAATGGAAGCTACTAGTGACACAAAAAGGTTTGATTATGGCTGCGATATGAAGGAGATCACGCAAGGTAGATGATCGATCATCAATTATACAGTCGAGTGTAAAAATATTAGTCATTGAAAATGGTAGGAGGTCGACTAATGGCACAACAAGACGGATCTAAGTTGGAGGAGGATAAGATAAGTCTCAAAATGAAGGTGTGTTTGGTTGACCGGTTGGTGTCGGTGAGAGAGAGAGGATCACTATCAGGGTGCTCGGTGACAGTGAGGGGTTCACATCCTTCTGTTGGTGCATTGGCGACAAGAGAGGGAAAATTGTCAACAAGTAGTGATCTGGATTATTTTTGGCACGAAATGAGAGTGAAGATATAATAAAGCAATGTACAGAGATATCTCAGATATCCAATAATATAACTTAAATGTATCAGAGATGCAACCATAAACACATAGATACAATAATACACAATTTGCTATTAATGAGCGAAAATGTAGAAAGATTGTAAAAATACAGAGTGAAAGACTCGCTAGAATGGTGACAACTTATCTCTGAGAAGAGATGTGTCCGCTACTCGCATTGGCAAGAAGATGATTTTACAATGAGGCTCCAAAGGCCTTTTTATCATAAAGAAAATACAAAACCCTAACCCCGGAAGATGAAAATCCAATAGTTTTTTGGACCCCATTTTGGGTAGTTTGGTGTATCAACTTTCCGGGGGCATAACTTTGGCATACAATCTTCGTTTGGGGCGCACAGTAGCTCGTTGGAAATGTATCATCGATGAGATTAATTTCAGGGTCTCAATCAAATCCTTTGGCTATCATTGAGAAGCTCGATCCCAAAAAACCTTCATTTAGGCCCTTAAAATGGTCCTGGAAGTTAAAAACTGCTAAAAATAGTAAATTACAAAAATTGCCAGAAAACCATTTTGAGCCAATTGGAAAAGGTGGGTGGCCACCGATATCCACCTGGATCAATCCTCCCTCCTCATGAAGCAATGGTCTCCATTGCATTGAGTGCTCGGGGGAGAAGGAAAAGTGTTTGCTGAATCTACATCTTGATGAGCTACTTGCCTTGTTGGAGAAGTTGTGCTTCTTAGCTTGTTGAAGCTTGTCACGAACCTCTGGCAGGAAGGATTGGACCTCTTTAACCAGTCTGGCTACATGAGATGCCTGTGTGCAGAAGGAATCTTTACACTTTTCTTCAATCTTGTCGACCTGCTTATGTTGGATAGAAGGTGCTTGGACTGAGGCCACAATGGTGTTCTTTTGTTCACGCTTTGAACAGACTGTGAAGAAGATAAATTTTGTAGTGTGAGATACTACCTTGTGGCAATGTTTAGGTGGGACAATAGTCAGAATTACCTCTGATATCCTATAGAGATGACCCCCCAGAGTAACAATGACACTACGAGGTCGAGACTCATAAATAAAATGTCGCTTTCACATATATGGTTGGCTCAATAGAACATCATAGACATCTAGGAGGGAAACATCACATAATACCTCATCCTTGAAGGGATGGATGCCGTATGAAAATTGACACTGCTGGATGACACAAAGATCTCATCCCTGGTAAAGCCACCTGATGTTGTATGGATGCGGGTGTTGTGTTGTCGACAATCCCAACTATTTGACGACCTCTGCTGAGATGAGGTTCTTTTGGCTTCTGCTATCAACAATAAAATGCAGCGAACTCCCCTTCATCCACATTTGTGAATTAAAAAGGCACTCCCCCTCTTCAAAAACTGTTGGTTCTTCTGGTTGAATTTCTGCATTCGTGACAATAGCAGTGGGGCCTACGTCGATGATCTGTCTTCTATCAGTATTTTCAGAATCAAATTTCGAATCAGGATTCAACTCCTTATCTTTTATCTCGGCCACCAATGACTATTTTGAGCGACATTCATCAGTGTTGTGCTAGGGTATTTTGTGGAAATCACACCATTTTCCAGTGTCATTTGTCTTTCTGTGACCCTTGTTTTCCTATGGTTTGGACTGGTTTTTGGGATGCTGTTTGTTAGGGCCATCTTTATCATACTTTGGTTGTTGTGGATTTGCAGACCCGAACTCCCGTTTGTTCTAGTGCTTAAAATTCTGCTTGATTTTAACAACATATCGATAATCAAAATCGAGTGATGAGATGTTCAGAAAATCCATTTCAGTTTGGATGTATTAGTGTAGAGCCCCATGATATTTCAGAACCAAATGTTATTCAAAGTCTTTGATACCCATCTTGGTGCGCAAGGTATGGAAGGTATTGGTGAACTCCAGAACAACTTGGCCCCTTTCTTGTCGCAATGTGGTCCATCTCATGTACTGGTCCTCATAGTTTCCAATAGGGTAATATTGTTCCTTTATTGCATCCACAAAAAAATCTCAAGTGGGCTCGACCCCATATATTCTAGACTCCTCTGTGGAACTTTCCTCCTAGTAAGTTTCCCACCAATGTTTCACATGGGGGAGAGCCTTAAGGAGTGCGAATGTGATTTTTTTCTAAGGCATCCACATCTATCTGTCCTTCAAATATGGGAATATCAAAATTAACTTGTACCTTGAAAGGAGAGGTACTTCTAAAGTGGTCTCTTGATGAAGACGCGCATGTTGTTATCGATAGACATTGAAGGATGTGTGAAAAATTCTCCATCATTTCATCCCTCTATCACGTGAGAGATTGCTCAAGCAACAGATTAATAGAATCGTTTTCTCTATTTTTTTTCTTTTCTTCCGCCATGGAGGGTTTCTTGGACATGTGAGAGCAATTGTATCCAAGAGAGACAAGATCGAGACCCAACTTGCTATACTCGAACCTCGTTGGGGACATGCACTGAAAAACGATCAAGAACAGCCTGCTCTGATACCACTGATCCAGATTATTTTTGGCACAAAATGAGAGCGAAGATATAATAAAGAAATGTACAGAGATATCTAGGATTTCCAATAATATAACATAAATGTATCAGAGATGCAACCATAACACATAGATACATTAATACACAATTTTCTATTAAAGAGCGAAAATGTAAAAAGACTGTAAAAATACAGAGTGAAAGACTTGCTAGAATGGTGGGTAGTTTATCTCTGAGAATAGATGTGTCCGCTAATCTCATTCGAAAGAAGATGATTTTACAATGAGGCTCCAAAGGAATTTTTATCATAAATAAAATAAAAAACCCTAACCCCAAAAGATGAAAAACCAACAGTTTTGTGGACCCTGTTTTGGGTAGTTTGGTGTATTAACTTCCTTGAGGTGTAACTTTGGCACACGATATCCGTTTGGGGCGCACAATAGCTTGTTGGAAATGTATTGTTGAAGAGATTCATTTTGGAGGCTCAATCAAATCCTTCAACTATCATTGAGAAGCTCGATCCCGAAAAACCTTCATTTAGGCCCTCAAAATGGCCCCAGAAGTTAAAAACTGCTAAAAATAGTAAATTACAAAAATGACCAGAAAATTGTTTTGGGCCAGTTGGAAAAGGTGGGTGGCCACTGATATCCACCTAGATCAAGTAGTGCATCGAAAAAAGAGAGAGGAACCTCATTGATACACAATTTATCCAGGGAAAGCGAGGGGTGTTGTTGATATGTGACGCATTGGCGAAGATGAAAGGAAGTCAATCGATTAAGGGCACATCCATGGTGAAGACAATTGTGTGAAAATTCATGGCGTACTGGCGTTGATCATGTGATATTTGCTAGTGATAAAGATTTTTTTTGGTGAGGTTTAGTGAAGGTGCACCAAGTTCAGAGGAATATGGATGATGTATCGATGACTAAATCACTAGCGCGTCGATATTGGTTGTGTCTTTGGAAGAGAAAATGTGTTCTCCCGTATGATATGTATCGACAAAGGAAGGGGGAACTAGCTCAAGTGTGGATTGACGGATCAAAGTGATCTGAAGAGAAACTATAAATGGTAAGGAGGGAAGAGCGGAGGAAAAAATTCGTCCTAGCCACTTATACAAGAGATGTTGAAAAATTGTAACTAAAAAGAGTATTCTATTTATTATTGATGTATTATTCATTAGATCAATCCCCTTTTGCGGATTGGTCAAACCCTAATTTTAATGTGAAAATTGAGAAGTCAGCCCCTAGGAAAATTAAAGTGGTTCTAACCACCTAGAAAGAGAAGTCAACCCTGCCAGTGAAGAGACACCTCCTTTCAACACCTGCCAGTTGGTATAAATAAAGGAAGCCAAGCACTCATTTGTTCACTCACTCATCCGATCATCCAGAGCGCAAGTTTGGTAGCTGCAGTTGGAGAAGAAGGAAGAGAGAGAGGCACATTACTTATGAGAGGATATTCTCTAGTGTTTGGTTTATTATCTTGGCATTGTATTGGCCATCTATATTAAGGAAGTTTTTGTTGGGTTTTCTCCCCCATGAGGGTTTCCCAGGATAAATGATGCATCTCTTATGATTGTGTTTCTCTCAGTGATCCTATCTATGCTATGGTTATATAGTAAATTGAAAATAAACCTAATAATAACGTAAAATCTAAAATGGTAGCAGAGCTAAGCTGAATATAGCATCTTTCACAGGAAAAAGAAAAATGACATTGTTGTCGCACAAGAAAATTAGGGATTTTTAATGAAGAAGAATTTTAGCCCAAAAGTCATCTAGAAAAGTGCGCCCTATCCCAATGAACTCTTTGGCACCTTCAACACACCTTTTTAGTGGATATAACTCCCGGAAAGTGAAACCCTAGTTTTCACCGGTACCAGAAAGCCAGAAGTACTAGGAAACCAAAAGTACCAGAAAACCAGAAGCACCAGTCTAGAAATCCGTCAGTCAAGTTTGAAGGGGAAAAAATTGGATTTTCTGAAATCTAATGACACCAGGATACTCGCCTCAACCAAGCACACCTCCTGGTAAGTTCAAAATTCAATTATGAGAATTTTCATTTTTTGGTCATTTTCTTAGCTCCAGGTAAAAGATGTTTCGAAGCACTAAGCTTGTTGACAAGATAGAACGTGTGGAAAACTTCCGTGCCTGGAAGTATAGGATTGGAATCATTCATGAAGAGAATGAACTAGAAAGATTCATTAAAGAGAATGTACCAGAACCCGCCGATGCTGCAGCTAAAGAAAAACACCAAAAGGACACAGTTAGAGCCAAGAGAATCATTGCAGATTTGATCAAAGATCACTTGATTCCTCAAGTGTCTTCAAAAAAGAATCCAAAATAAATGTTTCATGCCCTAACCTTATTATATGAAGGAAAGAACATAAATCGGAAGATGAATCTCAGGACTCAACTCAAGAATACAAGGATGCAGAAAGGAGAAACAATCCATGAATATTTCTCCAGAATATCACAATTCAAATAACAACTAGAAGCAGTTTAAGATACTATAGATGAAGACAAAATTATAATGACAACCCTTAATGGTCTCACAAGACCTTTGGATGCATTCATCCAAACTATTTGTGCCAGAAAAGACAAACTATAGTTTGATAGTCTTTGAGAAGAATGTGTTCAAGAAGAATCAAGACTAGCTAACTGAGAAGCTTTGCTATCAAGAGATGAAGATCAAGCCCTAACTACTCACACTAAGGGAGGAAGAAATAAGTCTTACTTCCAGAAAGAAACTCATAAGGAGTATCACCCCCAAAACAAATTCATACATAAAGAATCTCAACCAAGGAGATTCCAGAAGTTCCAGAAAGAACAAAGAAGAGAAAATTTTTTCTCATCCTACCAATGTTACCATTGTGACAAGATGTGACATATTGCAAAACATTGTCCAGCTAGATGAGAAGAATACAAGAAGAAAAAGAAGAGGTACCATGCCCATGCAGTTGAATATGAAGAGCCACCCACAAAGATGATAAATGAACAGATTGAAGACTATGTCTTAATCTTTTCCCTCTCAGGATCAGTATCACTTGGTGAGGACACTTGGCTCATTGATAATGGTGCTTCCAAGAACATGACAGGTCAAAGAGACATTCTCTCTTTCCTTTCAGAAAATAAGTTTTGTTAGAAAGTTACACTTGGAGAGGATTATCAATACCCTATCAAGGGAGTAGGAGAATCAAAGTACAAGCTTAATTCAAGGACCCCAATGAAGATGATGGATGTACTCTATGTACTAGGTTTGACAAAGAACTTACTCTCCATCTCAGCTTTAGAAAAGAAAGGCTTCAGAGTTTCCTTCATAGATGGAGAAGTCTTGATGTGGGCCAAAGGAAAAACCATGGAATAAACAATTGTTATTGGAAAAGAAGAAGGTGTCTTGTATAAGCTAAAGGGTCACTCAGAAGCAACCATGACCCACTCCATTGAGAATCCATGTGAACTTTGGCATAGAATATTAGCCCACATCAACTACAAGGAATTACCTTATGTAATCAAGGTAGTCAAAGGTCTACTAGAACTCAAGGTTGACTATGAAGGTGTGTGCAATGGATGTGCACAAGGAAAGAACATCAAGAACCCTTTTCCAAAGAGAGATAGTAAAATAGAAGGAGTCCTAGAGCTCATTCACTCAGATGTGTGTGGCCCAATTCCATCATCCTCCATTAGTGGGTATGTATACTATGTATCTTTTATTGATGACTATTCTCGTAAAACCTGGGTTTACTTTTTGAAATCAAAAGATGAAGTGTTCAGTAAATTCAAGGAATTCAAATCCTCGACAAAGAATCTTTCTGAAAGATAGATCAAGATACTCAGGTCAGATAATAGAGGAGAATACACCTAAAAAGAGTTTTCAAAATTTTTAAAAGATGCCTGGATCAAGAGGGAGCTCACCACTCCCTACAATCCTCAACAAAATGGTGTAGCAGAAAGAAAGAACAAAACTATAATGGAAGCAATGAAGACCATGATCCATGATCAAGATCTTCCAATGTAATTATGGGAAGAAGCAACAAAAACAACAACATATGTACAAAATAGACTGTCCCATAGTGAACTTGGGTTCAATAACCCTGAAGAGATGTTCTCCAGAAAGAATCCAGAAGTAATCCATCTCAAAATATTTGGCTGCCCAGTATTTGTACATATTCCAAAAGAGAAGAGAACCAAGTTGGACCCTTCAGGAAAGAAGGGAATATTTGTTGGATATTGTGAGGTCTCCAAAGCCTTCAGAGTTTATATACTAGGTTACCATCATATTGAGATCAACAAGGATGTAACCTTTGATGAAGATGCAACACTCACGAAATCAAGAAGATGCCAACTTGAAGAAGTATATGAAGAGGAACCTGTAGCTCCCAGAGTTTCAGAACTAGTGAGGGAAGTCATAGCTTCCCCTGATGAGGAGACTTTAGAAGACCATGACATAATAGAATATCAAGAACCTCCCCAGATGTCGATCTCCCACAAGAGAAATCCAATGTGGTCAAGGGAACTTATTCAAAATGGAGAGAAGTATGGTGTCCCTGAAGGAACCATGAGACAAGTGAAGAAACCAAATCCATTCTCCAGTTATATGGCTTTGATGTGTGATCTCTTAGAGAAGGATCCTACCTGCTTTGAAGAAACCATTCAAAAGAAAGAATGGTCAGATGCCATGAAAGAAGAATACCAATCCATCATAAATAATGATGTATGGGAAATAGTTCCCAGACCGAAGAGAAAGGATGTGGTATCTTCCAAATGGATTTTCAAAATAAAACATGCTACTGATGGAAGTATTGAGAAATATAAAACAAGGTACAACTCATGTCTTTTCTCAAAAGGAAGGAATTGATTATGAAGAGATGTTTTATCCTGTATCCAAATACACTTCAATCAGAACCATCATATCCCTTGTAGCTAAGATGAAGTGGAAGTTACACTAGATGGATGTGAAAACTGCCTTCTTGAATGGTGTCAATGAAGAAGAAGTGTATATATAACAAACTCAAGGATTTGAAGTTGAAAACAGGAAGAATCATGTGTGCAAGTTGAAGAAGGCTCTGTACGGATTGAAGAAAGATCCTAGAGCTTGGTATGGAAGGTTTGACAATTTTGTGATGAGCTTAGGCTTTACCAAGAGTAAAGTTGATTCTAACCTTTACTTCAAGGTTATGAATGATGATACTTTTATATGGTTGTTGTATGTGGATGGATTATTCTTAACTAGAGAAGAAAATATCATCACTGAATGTAAGAAGAATATCGCTACAGAATTTGAGATGAAAGACCTTGGCCTAATGCACAATTTCTTAGGTCTTGAGGTCTGGCAGATCCCAGAGAGGATCTTCCTTAACCAAGGGAAGTATGCAGTTGAAATACTGAAAATATTTGATATGTTGGGGTGCAAGTCCATGAATACACCCATGGAAACAAAGTTGAAGCTCCTGGTTGACTCTTCATCGGAATTGATTGATGCTATGCTGTACAGACAGATCATTGGATCATTGATGTATATGAAAACATCAATGAAACAGGCCAGATATATGTTTTTTGGTGAACACCTTGAGTCAGTTTCTGGTAGAGCCCAGATGTGTTCACCTAGTTGTTGTAAAACATGTGATGAGGTACCTTAAGGGCACATTATATTGTGGTCTTAGTTATAATGGAGATCATGAATTTAGACTGAGTGGTTATACTGATTCATATTGGGTTGGAAGTGTCTCTGACATAAAGATCACTTCAGGATCATGTTGTTTCAGTCTAGGGTCAGCCATGATCTCATCGTAGAGAAGGAAGCAATCAAGCATTTCTCTCAGCATGACATAAGCATAATACATTGCTGCATGTTCTACCAGTTGTGAAGCCATATGGATTCGAAAGTTGTTGACAGTTCTATTCGATCTAGATATGGAAGAAACCATGATCCTATGTGATAACCAGAGCTACATAAAGATGACAGAGAACCCTGTGTTCCATGACAATTCAAAACACATAGAGATCCGATATCATTACATCTGTGATATGGTGTAGAGGGGAGCCATAAAGCTCCAGTATGTTAGCACAGATGAACATGTTGCTAATGTGTTGACTGATCCTCTATCTCATGTAAAGTTTTAGCACTTTCGATATAATATTGATGTAGTCTGTACGGACCTCCCTCGAAAGGGGGAGTAGTGTTGTGTTGCCAGCCTAGTGCTATGATGCCAACCTCGTGCTGATGATGTGTTGCCAACCTCGTGCTGTGATGATGTTTTTCTAGCCTCATGCTATGATGATGTGTTGCCAACCTCATGCTGTGATGATGTGTTTTCAACTTCATACTATGATGATGTGTTGCCAGACTTGTGCTGTGATGATGTGTTGCCAGCCTCGTGCTCTGATGCTAGCTTCATGCTGATGATGTTGGGTTGCCAGTCTCGTACTGTGATGCCATATTTGTGCTAATGATATTGTGTAGCCAGTTTCGTGTTGTGATACCAGCTTCGTGCTGAAGAATCTCAGCCTAGTGCTGATGTTGATGATGCTCCAGCCTTTGTGCTATGTTGTTGATGATATTGATGATGAGAAAAACTTCCGATGATTTATAGATACACCAGTAAATGTTCCAGATGTTGCTGATGATGTTTCCCTCTCTTTCTCCTGATGATGTTGTAGAATACCGTTCTTGTTAAGGGGGAGTGTTGAAATACTGTAACTGCAAAGAGTATTATATTTATTATTGATGTATTATTCATTAGATCAATCCCATTTTGTGGATTGATCATGTCAGGAATTGTAAATGACCAAATCCCCTTTTGCATATTGGTCAAACCCTAATTGTAATGTGCAAATTGAGAATTCACCCCCCAGGAAAATTAAAGTGGTTCTAACCACCCAGAAAGAGAAGTCGTCCTTGCCAGTGAAGATACACCTCCTTTCAGCGCCTGACAGTTTTCATAAATAAAGGAATCCAACCACTCATTTGTTCACTCACTCATTTGATCATCCAGAGTGCAAGTTTGGTAGCTGCAGATGGAGAAGAAGGAAGAGAGAGAGGCGCATTACTTGGGAGAGGATATTCTCTAGTGTTTGGTTTATTGTCTTTGCATTGTATTGGCTATCTATATTAAGGAAATTGTTGCTGGGTTTTCTTCCCCATGAGGGTTTCCCAGTATAAATGATGTGTCTCTTGTGATTGTGTTTCTCTCAGTGATCTTATATATTCTATGGTTATATAGTAAATTGAAAAGAAACCTAATAATATCTTAAAAACTAACAAGAGAGAGAGAGTGTGTGAGGATTCCAATAGGAAGTTTTGAAGGGGGGGGGGTGGGGCAATTTCTTCTCTTATAGAGATGGTAAGAGAATAAAATTGGGAGGTTGTTATGCATGCACAATATAATTGTGTCAGGTAATTTTCTTTAGGTCAAGCTTGATTCAAATGAAGTGTATGGGGACTAGGTTAGAAACCCATGAAGTGTATGCAATTGTATAGATGAAACCCATCTGCTGAAGTTGATCTATCTTTGCTTTGATGTCAAGGGATTTAATAGGGTGAATGGGTTATTTATTTTGTTGGATAGGGATGGAATCTAGAATGTATCAATATGGTGTCTAACAATAGTAGGATCAATTCTAAACATATTTCAATAAGACCACGCAAAGACATCACAAAATTCCTAGAAAAGAGATTTGTAAGAATCTACCTCTTCAAGGGAATATTTTGATCCAAGAAGAATGTTTTCTGTGATACTAGGCATGACATATATATGCACCTTGATGGTAGGTGAAATATTGGCCATATAACCTTCATCAAACACATCAAGTGCAATGATGGTATCCTTGAACCAAGCAAATTTTCCAAGCGGAACAAAGTCTTTGTTTTGACAACATATTTGTTAGAGGGATTTGTATGTTGCGAGATGAAATAGGAATGATATTGCATATCGTCCCAAGGGTAATAAAAAATGGTAAGGG
The DNA here is from genome assembly GCA_009831015.1 of Picea engelmannii. Taxonomy (NCBI): domain Eukaryota; kingdom Viridiplantae; phylum Streptophyta; class Pinopsida; order Pinales; family Pinaceae; genus Picea; species Picea engelmannii. The sequence continues at coordinate 378,497 of ML789504.1, read as the reverse complement.
CCTATACAATATATTCATTGGAATGGGATATAGGTGTGTTATAGCCCACATGTTCATGAAATGATGTGATATAGGTATAAGAAGGGGTAGTGGACCCTTGTCAAATCCATAGGAACGAGAAGTTTGGATTACATAAGACACTTCGAGAAATGAATATATGGAGCCAATAGATGGGGGTTCCAATATTGATGAGGCCAAGGGGACAACAATCATGGAAGGATGCTATAATGTATATATGGTGAAAATGAAGTATTTTCAAAATACAATGGTCCCATGGAGGTTGAAAGGTAAAAAATATGCACGATATTCTCATTAGGATTTTTTGGAGGAGGTCTGATTTCAACAACCGTCTTTCCCACTTTCTAAAAAAAAATTGACATCAAAGGGAAACATTGTCCACAATAGGTGTTGATTGATCCTCTATGGAGGAATTGAGACAACTAATTATGGAACATGGATGGTTTTTATGAAAGGATTTAATGTGATTTTTCAATGATTCAGGGAGAGATATTTCCACAACAGGAGTGGATAGGTCTAGTTATAAATAATTGGAACTAAATTGGTATCATAATCATAGAAACAAGGGACAATTGTGTGACCAATGATTTCAAATAAATCACATGGAGGGATAAATCTAGGTGGAGTGGTTAGGGTGTCCATATCTTGTCCACCGGTGGTAGTGACCCTAGTTTTGTTATATTCCCCTCTAGCCACAACTCCTTTCTTAGACTTGGCGGGGACTATTTAGGCTTGTGTAGATTCTATAGAGGACACAAAGGTAGCACTTGTATGTTGTACATGTATTAAAACCTAATGAGGAGTTGGGGTCGATGACACTTTGTGGGGGAGGGGNGGGTTGGAGAATCCAGGTACCACACTGGAATCCCCAAGGTGATATTAGGAAGGTTTAATGTAGCCATCAAAGGGGAAATAAATATCTTTAGAGGGGGACAAAAGAACAAGACTTGATCAAAGAGAAACCTATAAACAATATTTCCTTCCCATGATGGTGTAGAAGAAACATGAATAGTGGGATTGATAGGTGGCTGTAGGTATGAAACCTCGAACAAGGAATGTTTTAAGGAAACAAATTGTTGGTATGTTGTAACTATACAAACATTGGATGGACTAGGAGGTGTTATTAGTAGCATAGATTGTAATATGTACCAAGAAATGTGAAATATTTGAAGATTCTGGGATAGATATTAGAAAAAAGAAGAGATGGTTTGGTTCCCATTCATAAAATGAAAAACATTATAAGGATTGAGTTGACCTTTGGGACCATAGTAAGTGAGTTGATTCATGGTAGTGACCTTCCCTTCATGGGGAAAGCTCATGGTATGAAGCATTGAGGAGGAAATTTCCTTCATCTCATATATATAACTACACCCTAATAGGATTTTATAGTCCAACGAAGCATCTACAACCTTAACATCAATAAGAACCCACTTTATAGATAACTATATGGGTATATTTTGATGCAACCCTTATGGTTGGGAGAATTGACCATCATATGCATAAAGGGTAATCATAGATGGGAAAATATTAGGAGAGACTAACTCATTCCAAGCATGAGAAGACATAATGCATGTGAATGCACCTTCATCGATAATAAGCTGATGAATGAAAACATTCTTAATCGTGACTAGAAGTTGGAAGGAAACAGAAGGGGGGAGATGAGGCTTGGATTTATCGATATCAAAAGTGACCATCCTATCATCTGAAGGATTGAATATGCCTAATGAAGATTGTAAGTTTTAAACCTGCGAAGTAAAGCAATGCATATATATTCTTAAGCAATACAGAAATTAATCAATGGCTCATACACAGAATACACAGAGATCTTTACCGGAAACCCTCAACCGGGAAAACCTTTCTTTTTCATTATATCGAATTTCACCATTCACCATACAATATATACAATTTTTTTAGGTATTCCGTAGATACCAAAACCCTAATCCCTTAATCCGGGATTAATTTACAAATCAGCTAAAAATAGAAAAATCCGCTAAAAATAGTGAAGGGATCGTCAGACGCAGTCGTCGTATCTGACGCACCCACACACACACACATGCAAAGAATATAACACATACCCAACATTCTCCCACTTGTTGTTTTCTTTGCATCCAGGGGTCCAGGGGATTATATAGTCAA
>ML789504.1:358398-372777 GCA_009831015.1 Picea engelmannii | reverse complement strand
CTCGAATCTCCTCTGCAAAATCTCCCACTGAACCCAGGTTTATCACAGACCCAAGATAAACTTGATCTATCAAGACCGAGCCAAACCCTCAGCAACAAAGGCATCCCTCTGAAGCCAAAAACGTGCTCTGATACCACATGTAATTTTTAAACCTGTGAAGTAAAGTAATGCATATATATTCTTAAGCAATACAGAAATTAATCAATGGCTCATACACAGAATACACAGAGATCTTTACCGGAAACCCTCAACCGGGAAAACCTTTCTTTTTCATTATATCGAATTTCACCATTCGCCATACAATATATACAATTTTTTTAGGTATTCCGTAGATACCAAAACCCTAATCCCTTAATCCAGGATTAATTTACAAATCAGCTAAAAATAGCAAAATCCGCTAAAAATAGCAAAAACCGCCCAGACGCAGTCGTCGTATCTGACGCACCCACACACACACACATGCAAATAATATAACACATACCCAACAAAGATAGTATAGCCTTTTGTTTTGTAGGAAAACTCTGAAGGACTTAAAAATATGACATAGCTGCAAGACACAAAGCTAAATCATAAACTATATTATAATTATGGGAAGCCCATGCATGAGGGTTATGGGAATTCCATTGTAAATTACTAGAATGTAGAGGATCATTTTAGTTATTAGGTGATCCTTCAAGACGCATGCCATGCTAGTGGGTTCATGTTGAAAGGTTAATATTCATTGATTTCATGTACACAATTTGGAAAGTACCATCTCTAGAAGGATTGGGTTTGTTGGTTGACTAGAAGGAATGGATTATAACATGGATATAAAGCCTTGTATTGGAAAAGGGTTATGCAACATAGAAATCTACGACAATGAAGTTGGGTTAGGTCGGGTAATAGGCTAACTTGGTGCCACTTAAGGTTTTTCAATCAACTCCTTCAATTGAATCAACTTAGGTATAAGTGGACACTAATGGGTATAATGTCTATAAATTCCTAAAGAGTGAAAGGGTGGTTAGTATGAAGCTAAGGGTTCTTTACCTATTTTTGTTGGGAATTAAGATATTGACTCTAATAAGAGATATTTTGATTTCCTCCAGTCTTATTATTAGGCTGATGATTCTAGTTACCTTCATTCCCTTGACTTTGGTGTTGTTCATTTTTTTTCCCTTCCCATTATTTTTATTTTTATTATTATGATTTGGATTCTAGTTAGGGGGGTTAAGAACATTTTTCTAATCATACACCTGAACTTGTAGAGGATATATGGATTGACAAACATTCACTAGGGGTTGAGGTATTGTAACTGGAGGAACTAAAGTTGTTGGGGGAGGGCCAAGAAAAGTATAATATGGGATCATGGTTTCCCCACTATAAGAGGAACTAGTGCAAATATGGCCATGCGTGTATTAATGTGAAAAGGGAACTAAATAAGATGTTCTAGTTCCCACTTGATATTTGGAATGAGATGGATATGGTGGAGGATTAGGGTAATTGTAAGGCATTAGGGGACTCCCTATAGGAGGTGGGGGATAAGACATACTAACTCCACCATATGGGATACCATACATATTAGGTCCAAGGGGATAAGAGTACATATTTCTATGAAATATCCTTGATGGCACCATTAGTAGCATGGGATACCACTCCCATAGAAAAATCACTTGAGAAAGAGTAATGAGCATAAAAAATAAGGGTTTACAAATACCTTGGCTAGGAAAATGAAGGACTGTTGTTGTTCCTTTTGGATGGATTCCTCCTCAGTTTTGGACATGGTCATGGCCACATATTTGGAAATAGGAGGAAGTGAGTGCTTTAAGAACTAGTCCATGAGGAATCAATTATTAATTTCATCTTTACACAAACCATGTCTGTTATACCATTCATGAATATGATCCATGATATGGGTAGAAATAGTTTGATGAAAGTTGGTAAATATTTCAATCTCTACATCATAGAATTGGAAGCTTAAAAAGGGTTAAAAACACTTTGGAAATGGACTCAAAGGTGTTATGGGTATTAGTAGGTTGATCAATATACCATTTGATGGCCACACCTATGAGGGCGCATTGAAACAATTGAAGTCTAATTAATTCATTTGTGATGTTATTGGATGAGAACCAAAGATGGAATGGCATGATAGGATTAGAGGGGTCCTCTCTAGCATGACCCTCAAACTTAGGGATATCATAGGGTAAATTGGTTAGCATGGCTATCCAAGTAGCTTTATTATGATTACGATCATTTATATGTTTGGTTAGATCTAGGAGATTCAAACCAACCATATAAGGTAAGGTAGGTTTAGTTTGCATTTGAGCTTGGTTTTGAGATGGATTAGTTCCCACCATGATGGGAACTTTGGTTATAGTCAAGGTAGACAAAGGTATACTATTCAAAGGGAGACTAACTCCATGAACACTTGAACTAGTTCGCCTTGAAGGGGAAAAACATTTAAAATCTTAAGAGAATGAACCTTTTAAATTTAAAGATAATGATTCTGTGAAAAATCTAGGATTATCATCTCTAACTTGTCGATAATGAGATAAGATATGAATAGAAATTATTAATGGAGGTAGGCCACAGAGTCTACATGATAGTCTCCTAGGGGGCACAATGGTTCCTAGATGTAAATTTCTCTCTCAAAAATACAATTAATCTATCAAATAACCAAAGTCACAAAAGAAAACAATCAAGTACTAAGTGATAAAACAAAGATATCATGTGATTAGGTAGTGTAACAAGTGGTCTTAAGTGTTGAAAACGTCTTACGCCAACCCATAGGTATATTTTTATCTAGTGATTTCCTCACTGCAAATCAGATTAGCATCTCAAAAAACACAAAATAAATAGTTGGAATATTCAACTCGAATAAATATAGTGGCAGAAAAACTGGTGTTGGCACAGGGGCAGACCCAGGGTTCAACGCTACAACAACACACCAATATTCGTGATCTCCACTTCGTCTTGCGCTCCTCCTTCGACAGGCTGTTGAAGTCCCAAAATAGGTCAACATGACCAAAAAAATCCCAAAACTTGGTCAAGGGCCAACAAGCCCCTAACACTCACTTGTGACTTGTCTCGAGTCACTTTGATATGAGCAATTCTGCCTCAAACGCCTTGATCTTGGCTCGAGCTGCTTCGACTTGCTGCTTTGTTGTGGCCTCTTGTTCGGTGAACTCCTGGATTATTGTGTCATTCACTGGCCCTTCTAGGCGTTGTTCTGTTGTGGTGATAACTTGTTCTTGTTAAAATATTGTATAACTGCAAAGAATATTCTTATCCCCTTTTGCAGATTGGTCAAACCCTAATTGTAATAGGCTAAATAAGAAGTCGACCCCATAATATATTAAAGAGGCCCCGAAATATATTAAAGGTGGTTATAACTACCCAGAAGAAGAATTCGGCCCTGTTAGTGAAGAGACACTTCCACACGTGCCAGAATTGTATAAATAAGAGAGGCCAACGCCTCATTTAGACACACACTCAGCTCACTCATCTAGTGCGCAAGTTTTGAAGGAAGCTGCAATTGTCGGTTGCCAAGAGAAGGAAGAGAGAGAGGTGTGTTTCTCAGTGTTGGATGTTCTCTGTTGTCTAGTTCATTATCTTGGCATTGTATCAGCTATCTATATTAAGGAAGTTTTGCTGGGTTTTCTTCCCCTTGAGGGTTTCCCAGGATAAATGCTTGTGTACTCTTGTGATTGTGTTTCTCTCAGTGATCCTATATATGCTATTGCTATCTAGTAAATTGAAAGTAACCTAATAATAGCATAAACTTTAACATGGTATCAGAGCTAAGATGAAGAGAGCATCTTTCACAGGAAAAAGAAAAATGTCACAGTTGCCGTACATGAAAATTAGGGCTTTTTATTGAAGAAGGTTTTCAGTCCCAAATCCATATAGAAAGGTGCGCCCTACCTCAAGGAACATTTTGGCATCTCCAACGCACATTTTCATTGGCTAGATCTCTCGAAAAGTGAAACCCTAGTTTTCAAAAAGTACCAGAAGTACCAGAAAACTAGAGTACCAGAAGTACCAGAAGTACCAGAGTACCAGAAGTACTAGAAAACCAGAAGCACCAGTCCAGAAATCTGCAAATCAAGTTTGAAGTGGTAAAATTTGGATTTTTTGAAATCTGACTATACCAGCATACTCGCCTCAGTCCAACACATCTTTTGGTGAGTTTAGTTTTCAGATTCAAGAAATTTGTTTTTTTTATTATTTCTATAGCCCAAAGGGCTGGGGTTTCTACTGTAAGAAAGAATGACTACCAGCATGAGGGTAGAAGACAGGCTAGAAGGATCTAGAAACTTCATATCTTGGAAGCATAGGTTGCAGATGATCCTAGATGAGAATGATCTCCTAGAACATGTTATAGTGGGTGTACCAGAACTAGATGAAGAAGAGGAAAAGACCAAGCATAAGAAGAATGAAAAGAAAGCAAAGAGAATCGTGTCAGATTCAGTAAAGGATCACTTGATCCCTCATATATCTAAACTACAGACAATAAGGCAAATGTATGAAGCACTTAGTAGGTTATATGAAAGAAAAGACATTAGATAGAATCTTACCTTAAGAAATCAGCTTCGTAATATGAAGATGGACAACTCAGAATCTGTCACATCCTATCTTATGAGAGTTTCTCAGATCAGAGATCAGCTTGCAGTTATTGGAGATGTCATTAGTGACAAAGAACTTGTAACCACAACCCTAAATGGGTTTCCAACATTTTGGATTCCCTTTATACAAGGAGTGTGTGCAAGAAGCAAGTTACCCAAGTTTGATAAGTTATGGGCAGATTGCACACATGAAGAATCTAGACTTGCAGACCAACATAAGAGATTAATTGTTGACAAAGAGAGAGCTCTTACAGTTCAAAAGAACAAAACAAGTTCCTTTAGGAATAAAGAAGCTAACTCTGTAAGAGTTCCAGATAAGAAGAGAGATGTTTCAAAGATCAGATGCTACAATTGTCAAAAGTTGGGACACTTTTCCTATGACTGTCCTTAAGGAAAAGGGAAAATATAGCATCAAGCACATGTGGCAAAGGAAGAGGAATCTCCTCCCTCAAAGAAATATTTAGCATAAATTAAGGATTATGTACTTTAAGTTAAAGATAGTTGATCTGAAAAAAGATAGCAAATGGTGGAGTTCATGGAGCCTCCCCACACAAAAACAAAAGATAAGTATTCATGTTTATTTTTAGTATCTTGTTTACTTTAGTACTTTATCATTACAAATTAGATTTTTGTGAGAATGTGAATTAACCTCGTTTTATTTCAGTGTCTATGTAGACTTATGAAGGAAGTATCAAAGAAGAGGATGAAGAAAAAGATACCATATTTATTTCATGTATGATCACTCATGAGAGTGACAGAGAAAACATATTGTAAGTAAGTTTACAAGTCTCGGAAGAAAGAACTTATGTTGTGACTTACAAAAGTTAGACAACACGAGAAGGACGCATGATATGGTGACAGTTAGTGAAGACTAGACAATATCTAATATTTATATAGGAGCAGGAGGCTCCTAAAGATGGAAAACATAAATATTCAAGATGAAGAAAAAGATGGATACTCAGATATAGTTGATGAGATGCAGGTAACTACAGGTTGCTCCAACATTGTTCTTATATATGTAGAGGGAGCATGTTGATCCAGTATGAAGTCATAAAGAAAGAAATGTTTGAACTCAAGAAGGCACCCATGATATTACAGAAGAGAACTTCAAGGATGATGATTAAAATATATTAGTTGGTGCAAGAGGGAGCCATGTCTTCGAGTTCGAAATGGAGGATCGTGATTTGATGCAGTTAGGAAAGCAGATGGATGGTGCCCATATATTTTGATCAAGATGAAAATTATCCAGTAGATGGATGTTTCCCAACATATGGGTAGCATGGTATTATACCATGGAAAGATTTTGGACCACAAGAGATTTTTTTAGATCCCATAGCTAGACCTTCATAGAGAAGGAGAAAGAGAAGAGACCTTCATAGAGAAGGAATGAGCAATCCCATAGGTAGACCTTCATAGAGAAGGAAAAGAGAAGATACCTTCGTAGAGAAGGAAGAGACCTTCATAGAGAAGTGGAATGAGAAATTTGCCAAGGTTGGCCTCTATCCAAGTGTTGAGTTTTGGATACTCTAGGGACATGCTAGAATACCCTCGTAGAGAGGGGTGTGACCACCCTCGTAGAGAGGAATGTGGATGTTTCTCCAAGGGGCAGCGGGTAGATGCTCTCCTCTGGCCAAGGATTAAGTATACTGAAACACAAAACTTGACCATGTGGAATGGTTAGTTGGCTCTTGAGGTTTGTGTCATGATCCTACATGGATCATGGAAAGGGAGTCTAGTCTTACCCAAGCTAGCATATTATCTTCTCTAGTTCATGTGGGATGACTAGGAGTCCTCTAAGATATGGTAGTAGTCCTCCCTAGTGGATGGGTGAGATAGATGACTACAAGAGAAGGGAGAACATAAAGGAATGACAAAACTCATAGAATATCTTCTGTGTGAAGATAAGACATATTCTGTGTGAAGATAAGATATCTTCTGTGTGAAGATAAGAAAGAAGTATCTTCTACGTGAAGACGAAAGAAAGAAAGAGTATCTTCTACGCGAAGATAAACAAAACAAAACTTCCGATGATTTATAGATATGCCAGTCAGTGATCATGATGCCAGATGACCAAGTGGATGCCTCCAGTTATCTAGTTGATGATGTTGCCCAGTTGATGATGTTATCCAGTTGACGATGTTACCCAGTTGATGATGTTACCCATTTGATGATGTTATCCAGTTGATGTTGTTATCCAGTTGATGATGTTTCCCAGTTGATGATGTTATCCAGTGGATGCTGCTACCTAGTTGATGTCGACATCCAGTGACCTATCAAAAGATAAAATAATATCCTTCTTGTTAAGAGGGAGTGTTAAAATATTGTGTAACTGCAAAGAATATTCTTATCCCCTTTTGTGGATAAAGATAAAATATATATTTATTATTGATTAGATCAATCCCCTTTGTGGATTAATCATGTCGGGCATTGTAATTGACCAAATCCCCTTTTGCGGATTGGTCAAAACCTAATTGTAGTAGGCTAAATAAGAATTCGGCCCCATAATATATTAAAGAGGCCCCATAATATATCAAAGGTGGTTATAACCACCCAGAAGAAGAAGTCGACCCTGCTAGTGAAGAGACACTTCTACATGTGCCATAATTGTATAAATAAGAGAGGCCAATGCCTCATTTATACACACACTTAGCTCGCTCATCTAGTGCGCAAGTTTTGAAGGAATTTGCAGTTGTTGGTTACCGGAAGAAGGAAGAGAGAGATGCATGTTGCTCAGTGTTGTATATTCTCTATTGTCTGGTTCATTATCTTGGCATTGTATTGGCTATCTATATTAAGGAATTTTTGTTGGGTTTTCTTCCCCTTGAGGGTTTCCCAGGATAAATGCTTGTGTACTCTTGTGATTGTGTTTCTCTCAGTGATCCTGTCTATGCTATTTTTATCTAGTAAATTGAAAGTAACCTAATAATAGCAGAAAATTTAATAGTTTTAACTCTCCTCCTTGGCTCTCTACCTCTATAAACAACTGGTATGCCTTATCTTGCACATGTTGAAGCCATTGAGTGACTTCCATCAATTTTATTTGAAGCATATGGATCTACTGCTAAGCTGTGCATTGTTATTGAGACCTCTTCATTCTTTCTACAACTGACAAGGCCTTCAGCTGCGCCTGTAGTGAATCTATGTACTACTTTGCTTCCTGGAGTTGTGACTCCAGTGTATGTAACTCTGTTTTCTCAATGAGGTTTTCATATGTCTGGGCATTGCGATTACTCAGTTTCTTGCATTCCAATGCAAGAAATTTTAATATGTCAACTGCGCTATGGGCAGTTGCTTCTTGCTGGTCCCTTATGTCTTGCGGGGTCTCAGGTATAGTGCGTAATTCTAGATCTGCGATGCACTGCTAGAGATGTTGGATCACTTCTTCGAGTTGCGCCACTTGCTGTGGAACTCTCTCTTCGACCTTTACTTCGACAACTGTCACAAGAAAATTTTTTTGTTGACCATTTCCTTAACTTTGAGTTGCTCAATGAGCAACTGTTTCTTTCTTTTCTGTAATTGTGATTTTTCTTCATCCCACTTCGCTTGCAGAGCAATCTTTTCCCATTCTATAGCACTGCATTGGTCCTCAAGGTCTTTCTATACTTGCGCTAAATCGTGGGTCGCTTGTGTTGTCTCCTCCTGTGCTCATCGAAGGCGAGCTTCAACTGTATTAGCGATGCGGTGTAGTTGAGCTAGCTCATCGCCTAGTTCTACTGTTCTTGCTAACAGAGGCACAATAGAAACTACACGGCTGGACTGTAATACCTGCTGCACTCCTTGAAGTTCAAACTTGATCCAATTGAACACCTCCTCTTTCTTAGCTTCTTTCTTCTCTATTATCTCCAGCGAAGCATTGTTCAGTGCTATGACGATGAAGTCGAAGTTGTCTGAGATGAGGGTGGTCTCAAATTTGGTCTTGGTTGCTTTTGATTTCTTCCTTGAAGAAGGTTTCGGAGGGGAAACCTTCCTTTTATTCAAGGGGTACTCATCGTCTCTAGGCGGTGTAACCTCGCCTTTCTTCTATTCAACTTATGTGCCATCTGTCTCTCTGCCAACTCCTCCTTGCTTTGCTGAGATGGAAGAGGTCTTCACGGATGCGCTATCTAAATCATGGACCTCTTCAGTCTTCTTTATCTTTCTAGGTCCAGGTGTATCATGCACTTCTTCTGGATTGTCTAAGTCGGACATCTCCGCAGGGTCTGCTAGGATGAGGAAGTTCAACGACCATTCCTTATTAATATCTTCTAAGTCTTCCTCTGTCAGCTTGTAGTATGACTGCAACTTGTGTTTATGCTCATCAGCACACGCTGTGATATAGATGAAATGGCGGTCTGCACTAAATTTCATCAAGGGCCTGAACCTGTGGAGAGTGTTCAGGGTTATACGAGGCTCAGAATGGATGGATGTCTTTAGCTGGTTGTAATAAGTGTGGAAGAATTCATTTGATTTGCATTGCTTGTTCATGTCACTGGGGTACCATAGTGTACTGAACTTCACGACTAGAGGTTCAAAGGGCTCAATTTCTAGGAAGGTCGCACCTTCCGGCATCTCCCATGCGATGAAAGTGATCAAGATGAGAAGCTAGCTGAAGTGGAACTCATATCCTTGGTCCTGCACTTCCTTGCAGTCTAGTTCTAGCTGGTTTACGAGGTACTTCGCCCAATTCATTTGGAGGCCCTTTGTGCACTTTCCTGTGAGGTCGACTACAAATCCAGTCACTTGGGTGGGTCAATTTTTTCACACCAACTTTCCTGCGATCAATTGACAGGCTAGGCACACTATGTCACTCTAGATAGAGGCTACCTTGTAGCCTCACATTCCTTTCTCGACATCTCCGTAGGTGTCTTTAATATTCTACGCAAGAGCGCGATCCATGGCTTTTCTAGGGTAGAAATCTTGTGAGTTAGGGCATTGCATGCTTAGCCCTATGATCTGATTGATCAACATTGGATCCACTGTGATGCAATGGTTCAACCAAAAATATCCACCATGGTAGCAGGACAACAACAATTTGACACATGCGTTCACTTATTGGTGCCTACCGAAGTGAGGAATCTTTATGACATTGAGCAGTGTTGACTACGTGAGGTTCATGGTTCATGATTGGGGGATGATCTTCGAGTTCTTTCCCTCGGTTCAGGTTAGATACTTGTGCAGGACGAGCATGTTGTACACCTTCCTGTCTTTGAGGTTGAAGTCACTAAAATTCAACGCTGCGATCTTATCTTGGTCTATGCGCACTATGCATATCCCTTTCGGGAGGTACGCAGGGACCAAAGCATACTCAAATACTCTAGGAAAATTGTCCCAATTTATCGTGCCGCTCAGAGGGGGTAGATAGATGGGTAATATACTCAGGATTAACATAGCATTCATGAGATCATCCCTATGCTTAGCTCACTTTTCATCTACTGGACGGGATGGACCGACTTGAGCAGTGGACGGAAAGGCCGACAGTCCTCTCATCGAAGATGATTTTACACCTGTAGACACTCCTCTCTCCGACATTACTCTTTCAGTCATTAAGTCGAGGATGAATTCCGTTACTGATTCTTCAACTACGATGAGCTCCTCGTGTTAATGTTTAAGCCATTATTATAGTTCTTTGCATTTCATTAGATAACAATAGCATAATCCAAGATCACTGAGAAATACACAATCAAAAGAAACACAACATTTATCCTAGGAAACCCTCTAGGGGAAGAAAACCCAACAAAACTTACTTAATATAGATAGCCAATACAATGCCAAGAGATCTCTTAAACTAATATAGAAAGTCCTCTCCCAGATATGCTCTACTCTCTCTCCTTCTTCTCTAACTGCAGATCCGAAACTTGTCTCACGAAATGAGAAAGTGAGTTGTGTGTCTAAGTGAGGTGCTAGCCTCCTTATTTATATTAGACTGGCATGTGTGAAGTGTCTCTTCACTGGCAGGGCCGACTTCTCCAACTGGGTGGTTATAACCACCTTTAATATTTTCTGGGGCCTCTTTAATATCTGCTGGGGCCGACTTCTTATTCTTCCTATTATAATTATCATTTGACCAATCCGCAAAATGGGATTTGGTCCTATTACAATAGCCGACATGATCAATCCACAATGGGGATTGATTCAATGAATAATATATCAAATAATAATAAGAATACTCTTTGCAGTTACATTATTTCAACACTCCCCCTTAACAAGAAGGGTATTCTTCAACAACATCATGCGAGAGAGAGAGGACAACATCATCAACAACATCAAGTGGGTGAGAGGACAACATCATCAATATCATCTTGGAACACTGACTAGCGTATCTATAGATCATCAAAAGTTTTCTTCATCGGCAACATCATCATTCTTAAAGGAATGTCATCATCATCTGCATCAGTATGTATTAATATAAAAACTGATACATCATCATCATCACAAAACAAGGCTCGCTCATCATAATACAAGACTAACTTTATGTCACAACTGTCAAGCTGGAAGCTCAGTACTCATCTCATCTCAATGTCTTGCTTTACGTCACAACACTCAGGATGGAAGTAAGATACTCGTCCTGCTTTATGTCACAACCATTAGGTCAGAAGCAGGATACTAGACTGGATTTACGTCATAGCTATCCAGCTGGAAGCTTAGTGCCAGTCACATCATATCATCTTGCTTTACGTCACAACCATCAGGTTGGAAGCAAGGTACACATGCTGCTTTACGTCACAACCATTAGGTCGAAAGAAGGGAACTAGACTTGCTTTACGTCGCAGCTATACAGCCGGAAGCATAGTACTAGTCACACATCATCTTGCTTTACGTCACAACCATCAGGTCAGAAGAAAGGTACTCGTCTTGCTTTACATCACAACCATCAGGTCGGAAGCAAGATACTAGACATGCTTTATGTCGCAGCTATATAGCCGAAAGCATAGTACTAGCCACACATCATCTTGCTTTATGTCACAAACATCAGGTCGGAAGCAAGGTACTCATCCTTCTTTACGTCACAACCATTAGGTCTGAAGCAGGATACTAGACTGGCTTTACATCACAACTATCCAGCTGGAAGCACATTACTATTCATATCACATCATCTTGCTTTACGTCACAACCATCAGGTCGGAAGCAAGAGATGTCTCATCACATCATCTACTCCCCCTTTCAAGGAGGGTCCTTTCGGAATATACCAAGCTTATCTCAAAAGTACTCAAAATTTATACGAGATAGTGGCTTGGTCAACACGTCAACAAACTGTTCATCCATACTAATGTATTGGAGCTTTAAGGCTCCTCTCTGCACCATGTCATAGATGTAATGATAACGGATCTCTATGTGCTTCGACCTGTCATGGAATACAAGATTCTCTATCATCTTTATGCAGCTCTGGTTGTCACATAGAATCAAGGTTGCTCTCATCTCTAAGTCAAATAGGATGGTCAACAACTTTCGAAGCCATATAGATTCGCAGCTGGTAGAACATGCAACAATGTATTCTACTTCCGCTATGATGAGAGCAATACTAGATTGCTTCCTACTCTACCACGAGATCATAGATGATCCCAAACTGAAACAACATCTTGAAGTGCTTTTCCTGTCAGAAACACTTCCTGCCCAATCTGCATCAGTATATCCACTCAATGTGAAATCATGATCTCCATCATAGCTGAGACCATAATCTATTGTACCTTTAAGGTACCTCATCACATGTTTTGCAGCCACTAGGTGAAGACGTCTGGGTTCTACCAGAAACTGACTCAAGGTGTTCATGAAAAAACAAATGTTTGGTTTGGTGTTCGTCAGGTACATCAATGATCCAATAATCTATCTGTACAGTGTGGCATCAATCAACTCTGACGAAGTATCGACCAACAGCTTCAACTTCGCTTCCATGGGTGTATTCATGGGCTTGCATTCCAACATGTCGAATCTCTTCAATATTTCGACTGTATACTTCCCTTGGTTAAGGAATATCCTCTCAGGACTTTGCCATACCTCAAGACCTAAGAAATAATGCATTAGGCCAAGGTCTTTCATTTCAAATTCTAAGGCAAGTCTCTTTTTACATTCAATGATGAGATTTTCTTCTCTAGTTAAGAATACGTCATCCACATATAGTATTAATATTACTGTCTCATCGTTCATGATTTTGAAGTAGAGGTTAGAGTCTTCTTTACTCTTGGTAAATCCTAAGCTCATCAAAAAACTATCTATATGGCCATACCAAGCTCTAGGAGCTTTCGTTAATCCGTATAAGGATTTCTTCAATCTACAGACATGAGACTTCCTGTCTTCAACCTCAAATCCTTGAGGTTTCTCTATATACACTTCCTCTTCGATGACACTGTTTAGGAAAGCTATCTTCACATCCATTTGGTGTAGCTTCCACTTCATCTTAGCTGCAAGAGCTATGATGGTTCTGATCGAAGTGTATCTGGCCACATGAGCGAAAGTCTCTTCATAGTCAATGCCTTCCTTATGGGAAAATCCAGGAGCGACAAATCTTGCTTTATACTTCTCAATACTTCCATCAGCAGCATGTTTTATTTTGAAGAGCCATCTGGAGGATACCACATGTTTATTCTTTGGTCTGGGAACTATTTCCCATACTTCGTTCTTCATTATGGATTGGTATTCCTCTGTTATGGAATCTGCCCATTCTTTCCTTTGAATGGCTTCTTCAAAGCAGGTAGGCTTCTCTTCTAGGAGATCACACATAAAATCCATATAACTAGAGAATGGATTTGGTCTTTTCACCTTTCTCATAGTTCCTTGGGGAACACCGTACTTCTCTCCATCTTGAATAAGCTCTCTAGCCCAAGCTGGATTTCTTTTATGGAGGATCGTCATCTGAGGAGGTTCATGCACTTCTACTATATCATGGTCTTCTAGAAGTTCTTCATCAGGGGAAGTTATAACTTCCCTCGCTGGTTCTGCAGCTCTGGGAACCTCCCTCATTGCAGTACTGGGGATTATGGGTTCCTCTTCATATACTTCTTCAAGTTGGTATAGGTTAGATTTCTTGAGCACTGCATCTTCATCAAAGGTCACATACCTACTGATATCAATGTGATGGTGACCTGGTATATAGATTCAGAAGGCCTTGGAGACCTCACAGTATCCCACAAATATTCCCTTCTTTCTTGAGGGTCCAACTTGTTTCTCTTTTCTTTAGGTATATGAATAAACATTGGACAACCAAATATTTTGAGATGGCTTACCTATGGCTTCTTTTCGATGAACATCTCTTCCGGTGTCTTGATCCCAAGTGCACTATGGGACAATCGGTTCTGCACGTATACAACTGCAATTGCTGCTTCTTCCCATAAGCACATAGGAAGATCTTGATCATGGATCATAGTCTTCACAACATCCATAATGGTTCTGCTCTTTTGTTCAACTACATCATTTTGTTGGGGATTATAGGGAGTAGTGAGTTCCCTCTTGATCCCAACATCTTTGCAGAAGTTCACAAACTCTTTTGAGGTATATTCTCCTCCATTATCTGACCTGAGTATCTTAATCTTCCTTTCAGAAAGGTTCTCTATCAAGTCTTTGAATTCCTTGAACTTGTTGAACACTTCATCTTTATATTTCAAGAAATATATCTAGGTTTTACGAGAGTAATCATCAATGAATGATACATAATATACATACCTGCTAATGGAGGATGATGGCATTGGGCCACACACATCTGAATGAATGAGTTCTAGGACTCCTTCTGTCTTGTTGTCCCTCTTCAGAAACGGGTTCTTGATGTTCTTCCCTTGTGCACATCCATTGCATATGCCTTTATGGTCAC
>ML789504.1:298100-336956 GCA_009831015.1 Picea engelmannii | reverse complement strand
ATTGCCTATTATTCAGAGTATGTTCAGTTGCAGAATTGTCTTCTGCCTTTATCATTACTGCCCCCGAGGGCGCTGCAGTTGTCTACACCAACACTTCAGTCATCTTTTTTCAGAGTTACATCACACGAGCATGGGGCATGCCCACCTCGTTTGTACACAGTTGTATATTTTTTCATACACGTCTCTTAGAAGGTCGAGATACCGGTTCCTTTTTCCTCCAACGGATCGTTCCGAAGAGTCCCACTATTTCTTTCCCTTACAACAACAGTATCAGTAGAAGAAACATTGATGGATTTCAGTTATACATATGCTCCTAACCTCATCCATCAGGGGGCATCTGTTATCACTGAAATTTCGTCTGCACATGGTGACAAGAACTCCACATCATCAAAAATAGCAATGAAGTCATTCATGGCACTGAATTAAGTTCACAGCATTCCAGAAGGGTCAAAAACTATACAAAGTAACAAAAAATGGAAGGGCACTTCACAGCAGCTTGGTGCGCGCGCATATGCGCGGGACAAAAACGTGTTTGTAGCTCATGCGCGCCCCGACACGTGCCTGTCAACATAAAAAGCCGCACATCTGCTAATACGGCACATTAATTGCTTAAGTCGGCCTCCCGACCGCCTGTCGACCGGCCTCCAAGATGATTTGACCCTCAGATCAGGGTCGGCTCTACAAATTCGGCGAATTAAATGACTTAAGTGAACCCTAAACAGGTCCGTGTTTACACCGGAAGATGGTTACGTGACCGCCTGGAAAATGCTATAAATAGACGTGAAGACTCATTGTTTCAGCAGAGAATTCAAAGTAGAGTTACGCTGTCCAGATGTATCAGAGCCTAGCCTTTGACAACCAGTCCATCAGCTATGTAATCCAGAGTTATCTCACCACTCATTTCTGTTCTGTTCATTTTGTAAGGAAGGCATTCTGTTGAGGATTCCCGAAGGACCTTCCGCTGGAGGGAAGAGGAACCATTATCCCTTTCTTCAGCGTGTGCTATGGTTTTCGCTAATAGATCAAGCCTTGAAACCATTGATAACTCCCTTGTCTCACATTTGACGTTTTTGTTTATTTTTGAATTGTTATTTGCTTTCAGCTGTTAGATAGATTGTATTCTGTTGTGTTTTCTGTTTTCTGTTAACCCTTTTTGCTCCACAGCATCTTGTTCTGCCTTTCTGAGCCCAACAGGGCATGCTAGTGCTCCCATTTTTTCTCACCCGACAACGATTCGAGCATGAACAACTGAGTAGGAGTCTCTAGCGAATCAACAAGTCGAGGTATATTGAGCTAATATTGAGGCCTTTGAAGCAGTGTTTCCCAGATTTGAGTGACTCGGGATGAGTCATAGGTGAGTGTTGGGGGCCTGTTGTCCCTTAACCAAGTTTTGAGGAAACATTGGCCGTGTTTGACCAATTTTTGAACTTCGACAGGCTGGTCGAAGATGGATCACCTAGGCAGAGCAGAGATCATGGGATCTCGCTTGTTTTGTAGGCTTGTGGACCCAAAAAAGGGTTTTTAGGGTTTATGGAATGGGTATGGGATGTTGACCCATGGGTTTACCCATGTTTTAGTCCTTTGTGTAAATGTATAAATAAGTAGCTAGTGATGTAAGAAGTACTAGAATCGGCTTAGTGCATAACTACTAGTGGCTAATAGCATAGTAGGTTAATATTGGCTCAGTGCAAGAAGTTGTAAGTGCTTTGTATAGACATACTATGTAAGGATTTGTGCTATCAAGGAGTTGGCTCTATGCCTTGACCTAATTTTGAGGAAGGTGGATCTAGTACGCTATGCCCAGATCACCTGTCCACCACGAAGTTGGGATCTGTGGATTTGTGCATAGGAGAAGAAGAATGTAAGGAGCCTGAAGACTAATAAATAAGAAGAATAAGTTGGTGTACGTAGCTGCACATTGGGGTGAACCACATATCCTGTGTTGATGCACTTTGTGCAATGTTGTGATGTTGTTTATGCTGTTTATCTCTTAGTGTATTGATCTTTATATATGTTGGATGGATGTATGGATGCTTAGTGATATATTGATGGTAAATGAATGCTAGATCTGATATAATTCTACGTGTTAAGTGATGGGAAGTACTTGATCTTTATTATTACTGCACTGATCTATATTAAGGGTTTGATCTGCGATGTGAATGAGATTCAAGAACTAATGCATATTGTTTTTTAAGTGTTCTATTAAGTATTGTAATCACATATCTGTGTCCGAGCTTGGTTGTAGACACCTAAGTCCTACGACCCCCCTTGCCTCTACCTCGGGTGAGACTTCATCTACTTCGTAGGTGTTTCCGAAAGGCCCGGTAGTTAGGGTTTTTTTGGTGCACTGTTGAAGCATTGAATCATGGGTCTACCCCTGTGCCAACAACACTCACTAGCCCAGACATGAAGGGAAGAGAAAATTGTGTATCCCTTGAAAATGACCTGAGTGATATTTTCAAGCATGGCCTTAGGCTGCTCCTACTGCTTAAGATGAATGGCTTCAAGTTGCTACTAGAGTCTGTCTATTCTCCCTGCTAAATGCGACTAGGCCTATACCATAAACTCAAACCAGTGCATTGGCGTAACTAGGGTAATGTCCTCAGCTAACTCAAGAAAAACATACCTAAATATATGCCATACTTTGATAAAGTTTTAAAAAATGTTGGAAACAAAAGACTCGTCCTATATGCGCAATCCAAGCTCATGCTCCCTGGTGGATGATGTTGCAATGATGTCCTAGTGCAAATTTTTCATTTGTTGTGTGATTTCTTCATTGGTTTTCTTAACTGAAGTAATTCTTTGCTCAAGTTGATCAGTGGAGGATCTCTCCACTAGTGAGGGATGAATCCATGGGAAGCCATGAATCTAGTGGTTGGCCACTAGCAACAGATCGCTTAGACATATTGGGGGTTCCAACACCACCAAAACTAGGTGAAGTAGTGAGGAATATGGATCCTATGGTCATAGAAAAGGGGACACTAGACCCTGTCTCATGGGTGTCAAAGTGAATATGGATAGGGTAAAATGGAGTGGTGGAAGGACCAATTGTGACCAAACTAGGTGGTTGATGAATGGACTCCTCAAAGATGTGAGTGGACTGGGTGGTGAATGGGGGATCATCAAGAATGGTGATGATGAGGAAAAAGGAGGGGATGGGGATGGTAGTACGAGTTGAAGGGGGAATGGAATAACTAGCAAAAACCTTAATGATGATGGTGTTAGTGGAGGAAGGGGACGAAGAGCCGATGTGTTGTTTCTTAACAGGAAAATAAGAAACAATGGCTTCATGTAACTACTTAATAGATATGGTGGTTTCATCGAGGATTGATGGGAATGGAAACAAAATTTTTCTAGGTAATTTCTCCTCTTCTCATTCACCCATTTCTTCTTCAGAACCAAAGGGCATCCACTCTCTCTTCAATGAATTCATGTTGGGGCTTATGCCATTTGTTTGTGTAGGAGCTAGCTGGTGTGAAATGGAATGCATAGTGTATGAGACACTGGATCACTTGTTTTCACATGTGACTCATGACCATGTAGTGGATTCCTTATCTAGAATGGCCTGATCTAGATAAAACGACAAGGGGTTGATGTGAATTAGTGTTGGAGAAACACCCAGAGGCCACACAAATGTGTTGTACTAATTCATGTCGAACCAGATGTTGTGAGTATTTTGGTTGAGCAATGACTGCATAATACTCGTTCACTATGTAGCTGTGATGAGGTCATTATGCTATTGCAAAAAGGTATCTTTATGTTCTGTTTCATGAATTCTAGTAGTGCGGGCATGCTAGGGGTCAAAGATATTGGCAATTCAGGTGTCTGGGGTAGATGATAATGCATGGACCTATGGTGCTTTCCATTTCCACATCGAAAAATCAACCAAAAAATATCCATATATGAAGTACATGGGCCTCTCGTGCATGTCATCACATGCTTGCAACATTTGTTTGTGAGCAGATCCTTACCCTAGTTGAGTGGTGCGTCCTTGCAGAACTCCACCACTAAGATAGCGTCAAGTGTGCAGTCACCCTGGGAGTAATTCTTAATGACATTTCCTACAATTAAATAGTATCCACAACTCATCTCGTCATCATTGATTAGGTCAATAATTTCTCCACAACCCCCTCTCTTGGTCCCATATTTTCATAGAGACTGATTTCTCCCTTCTTCCAGCTATGCTTCCTTGAACCCTAGAAGCCTTGTGTCAATTCATGCCCCTCCATGGATAAACCAATCACTTATGAATGTCATCTACATGTATGGTGTAGGCATTATCAAACCATAAATTACCATTGGGCACTCGAAAAATAAGGAACATTGTGCACCAAACAACTTCTCCAGTAATGCCAAACACAGGAAAGTTGCACAAGTTAATCAAAGTATTATCCCAGAGAGGTAGGAAGGAAGTTATTGTCCCAAAATTTAAGAAAAGTATTTTCCTCAGTATGGATATCGATCTGGGGGGTACTGCAAAGCATATACAAGGTCAATGTCGAGTAGCTGAGTTTGCTCAAATTTCCCATGAAGTTCGTCCATAAATTCGAACTAAGGATTAGGTGATTCCACTTGAACATATCATTTGGAAGGACTTCCTTGAATGTAGTGCGAACAATATTGGTAGACCAACATTGGTAAAAAAAGGAGACTAGTGGAGACAAACGTGGATGCAGGTTCACAAAGTGTTCGAGGGGATCTAGTGTGAAGAATTAGAATAACAAATAGAAAGAAATGAATTTGAGAGGGAGATGAACACAACGTTATATATATTAGTGAGGAAGGTGATGCAGGACTCATATGACCATGTCATAATGACGAAAACCATGTATCTTAATGCGCCATTAACAATGGAAATGGCCCTTAATCATGGAAATATCTATTTGGGGGTTTGGGTAATAAAGTGCATAGTGAGAAACACGGTAGTGGGAAAACTGGTTAAACAAAAAATTAATTAATGCACCAACAATTAGCCAAAAAGGTACTGAAATTTGGTGGAATTAAATTACAAAGAATGATAATGATGGGATGATGACCAAAAAGTTACCAATGTCATTTAATGAATAATGTGACAATGACATGGAACGAATTTCAAACTTGGAAGTTACTAAATACCAAAACATTTGACTTGGACCTCCCTGACCACAAAGCTGATATCTGGGCTGGAAAAATTGATAATGACAACTAGACTCTTGGACAAGTGATAGTTGGACACGTCCCCATTTTATTGATGGAAAAGGGAAACAACAAAACAATTGAAAATAATACCTACGATATTCACTCTCGGTGACAGGAGTTCTACAAAACTTCTCTTATTGAGAAGAAATGTAAGGATTCATGGGTGCATCATTCACCCATTTTGGATGAAGAATACGATTTCTCAAATTTTTGCAACTATGAAGGGTCCAAGCCAATGCATTTGTAGTTTCCATAGATTCTTTTGATACTTACTATCATAAGTAGAACTTGATCACTTTGTCCAAAATACTTAGAATTAATATGCCTGTCATTCCAAGCCTTCTACCGAGCCTTTTCCATAGTCTGATGAAAATATGACATAAATCAAGTTTGTCCAATTCAAACAACTATGTGACCTCATTTTCAACTGATTCATCATATGTCATATGAGTTACATGTGCAATATATAAGCTCGAGGTGATAAATTCAGCTGGAACGACTACTTCTCTGCCATAAACTAGTTGGAATGGAGTATACTTATGAAACTTCTTTGTTGTATTCCTGTAAGTATAGAACACTATTGGAACCCTTTCATCCTAACCGTCCATATTTTCGTAACATACCTTGGTTAAACCTCGCTCCAAGATATTTTTAAAGGCTTAAACTGTACCATTTTCTTATGGATGAGACTGTCTACTTTTATGATGTTGAATTAGGAGCTTACAGGTGAGAGTGGCTACTATCTCACTGATGAAATGTGCACCCTAATCACTGGTCAAACTCTGAGGGAACCCAAACCGAGTGATGATGTGCTAAAAAATAAACCTGGTTGTTGTTTATGTGTAGCAATCTAAGATTGGTTTTGTTTTGGCCCAGTGAGTGAGATAGTCAGTAGCCGTGATGATAAACCTTGTCTTCGAGTGCTTGGTTGGTGGATTAATCATTCCTATCAATTCAACTGACCATTTCTGAAATGCTCGAAGAACCTGAATAGGATGTAAGGGAAACTCATCCTAGCATGAAAATTTACCAACCCTATGAAAAACATCATAGGCCCTAACATAATATTTGGCATCTTTGAAGATAGTCGACCACCATAATACTTCTTGTAGTACCTTTTAGGCAGTGTTTTTCCCCTCGACATGGCCTCCTGCAACTCCGTAGTGGCATTCCCACAATATTTTTGGTCAATCATGATCAAGTACACATTATTGAAGGATGTTTTTCAATTATAGCTTATATAAATGACGTGACATCAACTGATAGTCTAAGGTGTAGATCACTAGATGTCTCTTTTGAGTTGTGGAATACCCATCAAGCATAGTACCAATAGTGAGAAACAATGAAATATCTAAAACATAATCAGGGATAGCCTCAATATTAAAAATATCTGCATTTGGGATTTGGTCATCTATATCTCTACCACTCTCTTCTGATTCTTATCGAGATAGATGATCAGGGCCAAAATTTAATTTTCCTAGCTTGACAATGACTTCAAACGAAAAATATTGAAACAACAACAACCATCTACAAATTATTCCTTATAACACATGCTTATTAACCATGTATTTCATAATAGAATGATATGTAAATAATTTAAAATGTCCTCCTAACAAATAACGTCTAAAATTTTGCAAAGCATAAACCATTTCCAAACCTTCCCTTTCAGTGGTAGTGTAGTTTCACTCAGCTTGAGAAAGCTACCTTCTAGCAAAGTATATGGGATGATCCAAGTTTCTGTAAGTAGGTTTTGCAAGGATTTCACCCAAAGCTATGCTAGAAGCATCAATGTGTACATGGAATTCCACCTTCCAATTCAGATATATGAGAATAGGGGCAGTACTTAACTTTTCTTTGAGAGTGTCAAAGGCTTGATCACACTCTGGCTTCCAACTGAAGGCTTCAAATTTCTTCATCAACTTCTCCAACAGGGTAGTTATTCTTATGTAGCTTCTGATAAATCTGTGGTAATATCCAGTGTGGGACAACATTGACCATAACTATTTATCACTCGTAGGCGGGGGCATATTTAGTATCACAACAACATTTTTAGGATCAACCAAAACTCATTCCCTGCATACTATGTGTCCCAATAGATTTCCAAAATACATACAATATATACACTACTCTAGGTTCAGAGAGATTTGTATTTTTCTACAACAATCAAACAACAACCGTAGTAAACCTATGTGTTCCTTTAGTAAACTATATACTTTCCAGTCATCCGTATATAGTTCAAGGAACTTGTGAATAAAATCCCGAAAGGAAGCAATTACAATTTGGGAGAAAACAACAGGATCATTCTTTAGGACAAAGGGCATGACATTATAAGAAAACAAATCCCATTCTATAGTGAAATTAGTATTTCTCTTATCCTCTTCCGCAATTCTGACCTGATGATAACCTAAGAATCGATCTATAAAAGAATAAGCTCCATTCCCTGCTACTTGATCAAGAAATTCGTCACTAAAGGGAGTAGGAAAAGGGTCATGTACACAATATGAGTTCAAACTCCCTCAATCCACATATACTTTTATATAATCAATACCCTTCTTACTCTGTATTACAATAGGACTAATCCACTCGGCCTCATCCACAGGAAAAATTAGCCCAACTGCTAACATTCTATAAATCTCATTCTTAACCTTCTCCTTGAATCACTAATTAAAGAGGTGTGGTCTGTGCTTGACATGCTTAGCATTTGGTTTTAATTCAATCCTTATTTCTCATAAATCTCCCTAAATACCCTTTCTTAAAAATATTAGTAAATAGATCCTTGTAATCTTGCAACAAAGCTTGTATCCCTGTCATAGTTTTATCATCTCAATAGTCTCCTATAGATTCCATCTTAGGTTGCTCCTCACTCCCGATGTTCACTTTCCGAAACATCATAGGTTGAGTGTATGAGCTATTGATATCACCTGATATGGTATTTTTAATTTCTATTGTTCCTATGGATTCTTGAAAGGTTAAAATTCTAAGTTCCTCCAACTCCTCAGGATCTTTTGGGTCCTTATCAACTTTACTACAAGTCATGGGTAATCTCATAAGGGATGGATACAATATACATTAAAACAAGTGTTCATGCTCAGAGCAGACTGTAAGTGGAAATTTAGGTTGAAATTCAACACTAAAAAATATCTTCTTGATTTTCTAGAGCACAATTGTGATTTCAGGAGTCTTACCAGAGAACGAGAAATCATGGTAGAATTCATCCTGAAGTGTCTTACAACATACTATTTTTCTTCTTCTTTCCTCATGAATGTACCATGATTATGGATTTTTCCCAACGAATGGAAAAACTGGTGTGTCCAAATATAATAAGGGATTTGCATCTTTCCACACTTTTAGACAGTGCTCAATGTGTGCAAATAGGTTAGACTAATCATCATATATATCCAAGGGTATAATTTGACTCTTCTTCTTTTGATCTTGTCCCAGCTGTGGTATTTTTTTTAGTGGAAGAAACTGATATTGTATATAAATCCTAACTTCGTCCCAAGAGGATAGAGTTTCTTTGTGAGTATCCCCTCACCTGGTTGGAGAAGACTTCAGGGCTAGGTCAAGTGCTTAGATTTTGTGTTGTGCCGCAACCCTACCCTCCATGTTAATGATAAATATTTTTAAATATGAGGTACCATAGTATGTTGGACACTCCTTGATCTTTTTTCCAATCCACCTTACTAATCAGATAGTTGCATGTGCAACACCTTGAAAATTTCTCATACCAACCTTTTTTCCAGCTGTCAAAAGTTGCTTCATAATTTTCGTCCACTGATTGAATGCTTCACCAATTTAAATATCCATCTGCAATAGGATTATTCTAATATTCTCATTTTATTGTAGTAATATCATACAGTTGATCAATGGAATCTTCTTCCATGTTATCATTGGTGGGTTTCATGTATCATGGACCCTGATAAGGATATAATAGTGGAGTAACCTTCATGTCGTCAGATTCGAATCTCACCATTTCCTTCTTAAGATCGATTACAACATAGTTTTTGTAGTCCCAATCAATTCCTAAAAAATATGGATAAGGATCATTTCCCCCCATGATCTCAATTACCTAAAAAATATTTATTGTTTTGACACCAACTAAGTCTACCTCAACATTTTACAGCCTCCCCACTAGATAAATGCAGTATTGGTTCACCATTTGCAACTGAATAGGTGAATAAACGAGCTTGGTTTTGCCCATTACTTCTCAAGTCTTTTTTGGTAATATGTTGACATCAAATCCCAAATATAATTTAATGTCCCTGATTTCATAGGAATCAATGTGAGCATTAAACTTGAACTCCTTTCCAGTTCTCCTTTTCCTTCTCTGGAATCTACCTATATTTTTTTCTGGAAGGTTGGTGGTAGTAAAATCCTCTGGGATTACTTCATCTCCCAGGGCCAACTTGATTGTATTCTGCAACTTCCCAGTAAGTTGTTCATCATCCAATATGTTAGAAAATAGTTGCAACCACGAATCAACAAATTTTTGTGCTTTTCCGGAGGGATAGATCTAAACAAGTGGCTCTTTGAAAACCCTTGGCTTCTGGGGATTTGAGTTAAATATTAGTTCCACAACTTTAGGAATTGAAATACCATGCATCTAGTTAAACATCTCAAATGCGCTTTTAAAGAATTCCTTTTACTGAATAGGGTCATACTTGGTATTTTCTGTGATTTCCTTCTAGATATTTGTTTGGTGTGGAATGTATGCATCTGCATCCATTTTCCCCCCTCCTCTAGTGACAATATTAATATTAGGAACCTCTCTTTCAACCATAGTTATAGGTTCATAATTTATCATATTGGCACCCCGACCTAGCCCAATCCTCCCATTTTGCAATAAGGTCTAGACAATATTTCATAACATGGGTGTTTTTTCTGCAATGTGCACAACAAGGTCTCCTTGGGAGTGGGAATTCTCATACCAAGTTTCCTTTGTTATCACAATTATAGTGTAAAATGACCCTATTTTACTAGTTTTTCCTCCTCGGTATCCTCCTCTACCTCTGTGAACTCTTCCAGGTCCCTGAGGTCCTTCATTGACCCTGAATGTGGACCGATCTAATTTGTCTCCAAGTGCATATAGAGCTCTACAATGATTAGTATTATGCAAAGGTGAACTGCATAATTTGAAATACATGGTATTCGACGTAGGGGCGTACTTATGTAAAATTGGACAATGCCTCAGAGAATTTCCATGACTCCTGTAGATCTCACAATACTTGGTAGTCCGACCTCCTTGATTATTTGGGAAGGTGTGGTATTGAACATGTGTATGAAACAATGTTGTTGCAACAACCTACACAACCCATCCTGCTAGCCCACCTGGAAGAGGGACTATAGTAGAAGGCCCTATACTCCTTAGTCACATACATTCATTAGCCACATAACCTTTTCTGTAACTATTATAGCAAGATTTGCCTCACCCTATGCAATCTTGCATAGAGGGCCTTTTTCCATTTCCCTATGCAGACTTGAAGTCCCTTTTTGAAAATCCCATAGCTACAAACATGATTTTTCCACATATACGCGTCCTGCCAATATTAAAACATGTGTATGCCTAGGTTGCATTACTACAACCCACGTACATTGGGATTTTTGCCCAAAATTAAAAAATGGTATCGGGTTTCCTTGTCACATCATGAGATCTATGATCCTTGGCCTTCCATATACTAGAAACATTCCGACTTGACCCTTCAGTTCCACTTGAAGGCTATAAATGGGCCAAATTGAGCTATGGAAAAGGGGAGAAGAATTCAACTTTGAGAGCAAAGTTACTCTAGATAAATTATTCACTTCATATTGAGTCTGCATCCCTTTGTCCTTTAAGTCTGAACACATGGTTCGGACTTAAAGCTTGAGAAACTCATTGTCTCTCTTATATGAGATTTCCTTTGGTGGAGGATTGAAGTGGTTGAGGCCCAGATGGAAGGAAAGTAGTTTCTTGGTTGTGAACCGTACCGACACAGAATTTTGTAATTCATTCACTTCTACTGATTACATCTTAATAGAAATACTCTTTTCTCATCCAATTAATATCTTGTGAATATATGAATTGTTATTCCATGGGCATATTTGTTATGGATATTGATGGATTATGTTATTGAATGTGATAACATTATCTATTATCACCATATGATTGTGTTTCTTGGTTTTTGAGGACTAGTTGCAGGTGTATTTCTTTGGGTCAAGTGCTCAACGATGGGCTTCATCAAACATCTAGACGATGTAGGCATTTTATCTTGTCTTGCTAGCATATTTGTTTATATAGCATACTCTTGAGGGGTTCTAAATCCCCTTAACTCAATAGTAGGGACCAAACCTGCCACCGAGGCCCAATTAGACTCTGCAACGTTTAATGGTGGAATGGTTCTCCAGATCTTGCGATACGACCAATGGGATTTACATGGTGATTGACAATATGTCTTCTTGTGAAAGCTCCTTCTTCAATTTCAACGTTTTTATTTTTGTAGTTTCTCTTATAGGTGGACTGATACAAGATAAATGCTAGTATAAACCAACTGGGTAACAAAAGGAAAATTTATTAACTACTGAAGAAGGATTAGATTGGGATAACCCTTGTGCTCAAGCATGTAGACAATGATTCTTACACCTATGAAAAGCCTAGTACTAATACATCAACTTGCTGGCATTTCAATTACTGACTGAGATACAATTTATCAAAAGAGAACATACATGAAATAAAAATAATGGCAAGAAAAATAGTTTCCTTAGCTCTGATCACCAATCACACATTAACACAACAATTTGTATACACCATTAGAGACAATAATTATAAAAATATTGAATAAGATAACTTATCAACATATTAAAAACTCTTACTCATTACAACATCCATTCATGAGATAAATTCAGAAGTAATTCCTCCTTATGATCCAATCACACGTGCTTTTGATGAAACCAAAAACTTGTCTCAAGTCCTAAACAAGACTTCAATTGAGGTAGCTATGAAATAGTTCTTTACAAATCCAAAAATGAGGGTCTTTGAAAAAACCACCGACCTCTTCTAACATGTCAATCCTATTATTTATGAGATATTATTAACTAAAAATAACTATAAAAAGTGCAAGCTAAGTAAAACAAAATGTTAGGATATTTAGACACTTAGGAGTTAGTAAGATCTACTCGGTCTATTGTGTTGTTAGGTAAAAGTGTGCTTTCTAGTGTGTTTCTTTAGTATTCACTAGTATGCATTTGTAGTTAGGAAATCTGACGGTCACGATATGTTCCCGACATAGAGTGATCTGACGGTTCATATTCTCCTTGATCTTAATGGCCATTGCTCCATGGCTTAACACCCGATTGGTCCATGATATCTATTTAAAGAACATGGAGGGTCATTTGCCGATGATCGATTGTGAGAAACTCTCTTGTAAAATCTCTCTGTAATCTCTTTCTTTGCATTAATAAACTACTCCAAGTGGTTGCGTTGGCTGGGGTCGTGGATGTTTCCCCGTAGGGGTTTTACCATGTGAAAACATCGGTGTGTTGATCTTTGATCTAGTTATGTGAGTGGTTACTGAAGGTGTTCGTCCTCTATTGGAATACATGTGTTGTCGAACACAAAACATCGCCACATGATGCTTTCATCTCTCAGTCTTCTAAGAGTCATAAAATGGTTTCACTTGAGTGGATGAATCTTCTCATACTCCGACAATTTGAGGAAGAGTTCCTCGTACATGTTGGCATACGAGAATATTTGTTTTTCCATCGGGGCTGAAAGGATCTCCTTTATCTCCATTGCCCGTGCCCGATACTTGACTACTTTAACACTTAACTACTATAACACTGTCCGAGCCTTGATCGGGTGTTCCATGAACTGTTGTACTTGACCTGGCGCCATGTTTGCCACCTTTTCTATCTTCCTAGCACACGATGAGTCTTGTTCGACATGTAGTTTGACTATGTCATGCAAGTCGAAAAATACATCGGGTATGCCGAATTCTGGTAGGCCGATGTCTCTCATCACCCAATTGATCTTGGTCCATCTCCTTTCACAACCAACCCATTTCTCTTAGATTTCCTAATGATGTTCTTGGGCCATTTTCACCCAGTATTCAGTCAACTTCTTTATGCAGTCGATGTTGCTATCCCTTAGTACCCGAATGTCATGCTCTTCAACGTCTCGACCCTATTGGACCTCGCTGATGTAATTGATCCTTTCCACTGCTTGGTGTGCTTTCTCATACCATATTCCATATCATTGCACATCACTAATGCCATAAGGGTGTCTTCTTGGAAATAAACTATCCCTATAGTGAAAAGGTGTTGCTCATTTGTGAATTTACTATAGGAATCCTAGAATTCGCTTCTCAAGAACACAATGGCCTACGCGGAGTCCTAATAATATTTCTCCAAATGGCATAGATGCTCCAAATCCTTCAGCGTAGTAGCCAACTCCACTTCATCCTTCCTCTCTCTATTCAGGGTGGCATCTATTATTGACATCCCTATGCCTATAAGCTCAGACGTCTTGGCATGCTCCGTGCTAATCAATTTCCCCTCTGTGATGATGAGGATGGAGTTGTCTAGAGTAAGCATCCTCTTCTTGGTGGTTCTCTTCATGATGGATTTCCTCTTTTGGTTGTAGGAAATGGCTTGTATATTGACCACCTCATCCATTGGTTCAGGTATTTTCTACTCTCCCCAATTAAGCGTGCTTCCCAGGCTCCCGATGGTGTATATCTATTCAAGAATGGGTTCTTGAACCTATCCTTTTTGTCCCGAAAGTTTGGCCTTTGGTTTTTTCTCATTGGGAGGTAAAGTACCAACCAAAATTGATGCATTCGGGGTAGGCTCAGTACTTACTTGATAATCGACCGTTGAGATGCTAGTTTCCTGCTGTGGAATTTCTTCCCCTTTCTCACCCGATCCTAGCTCATATTTCAGGTTTCCCTCTTGGGTTCCCAGTGTATCAAGTAGCTCAGTGTCCAAGACACTTTCGATCTCCTAGTCGCTTTGTGGAAGGCTTTGAGTTGGAGCATTGAGAGCTGGGGAAGATACTTTCTCGAGTTCCTTCTCCTCTGTAATCTGTACCAGAGTCACCAAGGAAACCTCTGAACTCTCCTCATCATCATAGATAGTTATTAAGTCATGTAAGGGGTTTGGTGCACTTGCTCTCCCTGATGTCGTCACTATCTCAGGTTGAGATGAAATGTCCCCTGGTGATCCGACCTGTGGCGTTGAAACTTTAGGGTTATCTAACCTGATGATCTCTTCAATTTTTATCGGCTCAGGGTTAGTTGGACCTCCCCGAATTTCGATTGGGCTGTCGAAATGAACCCTTGTCATTTCTACGATGATGCAGGAGCATCGTAAGAACACAAAAAGCAGAAGGACAGTTGTATACACACCAATGCGCATTTTGAGGATATTTTGAATTTCAAAAGGATGAAACATTAATGTAATATCTGGAGAGACATAAGTTCTCTTAAATGTTTTGGAAATTGTTGTTGGACAAATGAGAGGGGGGGGTGAATTAGTTGTTAATGTGATTAAACAATTATGCCTATTTTAAACTCTTTACAACACACTCAATGACAATCGCAATAATGCAGAGATGTAAGCAATATAATATATAACATCAATCACACACATGAAATATACAGAGACAGATATTTCTTGAGGAAACCCATAAAGGGAAAAATATATTCTTCTTGATATGATAAGTAAGCTTTATTTTATGTACATTATCATTTTTATGAGTACCAACTCATTGTGAGGCTACCACCTCTATTTTGCAAGCTGCAACTTGCCGAGAGAACCAACTCTCTAGTTTCTCTAGAACCCACTTGAAGGAAGCACCAACTCCCTGAGTGTTCCAGCACCAACTGGATGGAAGCATCAACTTCCAGTCACACAGGCATCAAACTATATAATAGAGAACAATAGTTCTCCCTTGCACCACCCTGCCACCCTGGTTTTTTCTGGCTGCAACCAGATGGAAGCTACAACTCCCTGTGTTCAAGCACCCACTTGAAAATCTGAGGACACCAATCCTCCCTAGCACCTCCCAACCACCCTAAAATATTAATCTTTTATTTTGACAACTTTATCATAGTGATACAACATTTATCTATGGATTACTAGTCTCATCACTGTTATTCTACACTCCTCTTCTCTGCCTGCATCAATGTCTTCTTACTCACATTCTTCTTTGAGATTTTTGTTCTTTTTCTCTATCTCTGCATGCACACCTTGACTTCCTCTTCCTCTCTAAGATATGCATTTTTTGTTGTATGTGCTATGCCTCTTTTGTTCATTTCAGCTGCTCCACACAGCTTTCTTTTACGCGCTTGAATAAATCTCAATAGAAGCACCCTCCTCTTCTCTATTTTGTGTATATTTATAATTCCTATTCCTCTGCCAAATCGTCTATGCAACTCATCATCTTATTTGGTGGTTATATTGAGTATGTTCATCATCAATGGCTTATCCTGAGATTCTCTACCTTCTCTGGTAGTGCGAATCTTTGTCTTCTTTGTCACAATCTAGCTTTATCCTTTATGTTGCAGTTATAGACTTCAACACTTTTCCATATGTAAATTGTCTCTATGATCAGTCTTCATTCCACTGGAAGTTACCTCAAGACTCTTCAACTTCTCTAGCGATCACCTCGATATTCTTCAAATTCTCTAGCCGAATTCATCACTGCTTTCTGGCAGTTACCGAGAGAACCTCAATGTGCTCATGCCTTTGGTGCCTTTTCCCTTCTTGAGAAAAACTTCACAGTGGGCATTAAATTTTTTGATTAATCCCCTTTCTTTCACGTGACCACTGGTTGTGACCTAGGGCCAAGCACTAGGGTGCTTCACGATCTTCTGCTGTGAGTTTCCTTGACTCTCCCAACTCGTGAAATATGAAATACTCCATATCAGATCAATGGTCCAGATATTTCCCTTATATCGACGACTGCGATCAAATCATGATTTCACATTTTGCGATGTTCTATTGTGAGTTTCCTCGAAACTCCCAAATCGTGAAACTCTGAGGTGGAGCTTAGAAACATGCTAGATCCTTTGCTGATGTGACCATGGCTATGACCATCGGTTAGGCATTCGAGTGCTTCATGACTTCGTGACTCGCGATGTCGAAGGTTAGAGCACCTCCCTTCTTCTAATTCCCAAACTCCCGACTTCATACACCTGAGATCAACGATATGCGATTTCCTGTGACTCAACAGTCATGATCACCTTCTGCATTTAGGGATTTTGTGAGTTCCTGTCTGACGTGGTCCTCGCTGACATGGTCTTGCTGATGTGGTCTACTGTTGTCCTTGCTGACGTGGATATCCTCTCATGGCACATGTTCTTTTGATGGATATGACGACCTAGATTAGTCCTCGATCCAAATACTGTGATCAACTCATGACTTTGCATTTCGGGTGCTTGAACGTGAGCCAACCATGACTCTTCCAACTCCTGACTCCCGATTTTTTGAAAATTGCTCCAGATCAATGACCCACAACCCTCTATAATCCAACAGTCTGGATCTTATCAGGACTTCGCGTTTTGTGAATTTGGAGGACAACTCACCTTTGACTTCTCCAGCTCGCGAGTCAGTGAAATTCTGATCTCTCACCACAAGTTCTCTGGATCCAATGACCCATATCATTTCGCGAATTTGCATATCACGAGTTCCTACAAGTCTCACCTTTGACCTCTCCATCTCGCGAGTCAATGAAATGTTGATCTCTCGCCACATGTACTTTGGATCCAATGGCTCATATCATTTCACAACTTTTCATATTGTGAGTTCGTGGATGGCTGTTGGCCTTTATCCTCTTTGCAGTTATACTGGATCCAATGGTTGCTAGTCCTACATGCTCCGATCTAAAAACTGAGGTATAATATCCTCCTTTGCATGCTCCTCCTATATGGACTCTGATCTGACGACCATCGAGTATTCGGGATTGGTGATCCAATGACCACTTTCACTCCTCCTCTTGAGCTTACGCAACCTCCCGACTTGGAATAATTTCTAACTGTCAAAGGTTCTACGACTTTTGATCCTTCTGTGAGCCTTGATGTATGGACCTCGTCTACGCTTCTGGAAACTTATATCTCTTCTAAGATTTCTCGTCTCTACATACTGTTCACTTCTTCACTTGAGCTTACATTGTTCCTATTTTTCCATCAATGCACACTCTGATATTTCCATCAATGACAAGCACACTCTGCCTGTAATCATGACATGGTCATTGTTGTTCTCTCCATCAATGACAAGCATACTCTACCTGTAAACATGCCAACAATCCCCCCCTTTGGAATTGATGGAAACCATGAGCGGCTTCACTATTCATATTAGACCTCCAATTGTAGCATTCATACTAGAACTTTTCTCCCCCTTTGACATCAATGTCAAAGAAAAACATGCTCCCCCTGAGTTGTTGCAGTACTTTGTGGAGGTATCAGATATTCAACCAACACAAACTCCCCTTGAAAGGATTGTCTCTCTTAGGTGAGAGAAGGGATGACACCCAACTTCTGACAGAGATATTCAAATGATGTCTTGGCTAGGGGTTTAGTAAAGATGTTTGCAATTTGTTCTGTGGTTGGAATGTAATTCAACTGAACAACTTTGTTTGTAACCTTCTCTTTGAGAAAATGATATTTTATTTGTATATGCTTAGTCTTTGAATGGAGAAAATGATTCTTGGAGACACTAATGGCACTTGTGTTATTATAGTGAATTGGAATGGGATCAATATAAGTGACTTTCAAATCTTTAAGAGTTTGTATCATCCATAATAACCGAGTGCAACATGTAGCAACAACAATGTACTCTTCCTCTGTAGTTGAAAAAGAAATAGATCCCTACTTCTTACTCAACCATGCTACCAGAGAGTCACCTAAAAAGAATGCACCTCTATTGGTTCTCTTTATTTCATCCAGACAGTTTTCCCAATCAACATCTAAATATGCAGTTAATTGAAGGTTCTGGTTTCTAGGATACCAAAGACC
This sequence comes from Picea engelmannii, assembly GCA_009831015.1. Classification (NCBI taxonomy): domain Eukaryota; kingdom Viridiplantae; phylum Streptophyta; class Pinopsida; order Pinales; family Pinaceae; genus Picea; species Picea engelmannii. The sequence goes on along the minus strand of ML789504.1, from coordinate 318,792 downwards.
ATAAGTCATTGTACCCTTCAAATATTTGAATATCCTTTTGACAACTGCTAAATGACTTTGTTTAGGAGCAGACTGATAATGACCTACCATTTTAACAACTTGCATTATATCAGGACGAGATGTTGTGATGTACAGAAGCCTGCCTATCATTGATCTATATGTTCTTTGATCAACATCAGGTGAAACATCATCTTTACTGAACTTGCAACCAACAATCGTAGGTTTACTAAAAGGAGAGGAACCTTCCATATGGAACTTCTTCAACATTTCTTTCAAATACTTTTCTTGAGAGATAAATAGCCGTGCAAAATTCTGATTGATTTGTAGACCAATGAAGTATGAAATTTCTCCTATCATGGACATATCAAACTCATTTTTCATTGAATTGGCCAACCCGTGAACTGAAGGATCATTAGTACATCCAAAAATAATTTTGTCTACATAAACCAAAACAACTAATAAATCATCACCTTCATATTTAATGTATAGATTACTATCAACAATACCTTTCTTGGACCCTTTGTCTTGTAAAAAATTGTCCAGTCTATAATACCAGGCTCATGGTGTCTGTTTTAGTCCATATAGATATTTTTTCAGCTTGCAGACATAGTCAGGAATATATGTCAGAGAAAAACCTTTAGGTTGCTCCATATATACTTCTTCCTCTAGACCTCCATTAAGAAATGTTGACTTAACATACATCTGATATACTTTAAAGTTCTTATGACATGCATAGGCAAGAAACATTTTGATGGCTTCCAATCTTGCCACAGGTGCAAAGGTTTCATCAAAATCTTGTCCTTCAACTTGTGCATACCCCTTCAGACCAATCTGGCTTTATTCTTAACAATTTTTCCTTGTTCATTCATTTTGTTCTTAAACACCCATTTGGATCCAATTACATTCTTATATGCAGATCTAGGGACAAGCTCCCAATTATTGTTCTTCTCAATTTGATCCAATTCCTCATTCATTGATTTTAACCAATTTACATCTTCACTAGCTTCATTAAAGTTCTTGGGTTCTACTATGGATATGGAGGCTATATGTGATTTCTTGGTGTCTTTGATTATCCTTCTCTTGGTTTGTACACCTTTGTCTTTCTCACCAATTATCTGACTTGCAGGATGATTCTTTCGAGTAATTCTGGAGGAAGGATTTGATGTTGTCTTCTGATTTGAGTCTGTCTGAGTGTTGGTGTATTCATCTGACTCAGAGTCTTCTTTTCCCTATTCTTGGACTTGTTCATCTTCAAATTCAACTATGTCTTCTGTAGCAGACTGAATATGTATCACCTCTCTTTCTAAGACTCCTTCATCAACCTTTACATCAATGCAATCAACTAATTTATGCAGCCTCTTATTATAACATCTGTATCCTTTACTGTTTGTAACATCTCCTAATAAGATTCCTTCATCAACCTTGTCATCATACTTTCCAAGGTTTTCATTATTATTCTTTATGTAGCATTTACTCCCAAATACTTTGAAGTATTTGATTGAAGCAAGTCTTCCATACCAGAGTTCATAATGTGTCTTGTCACTATGTGGCCTGAGGTGGGATTTGTTAAGAACATGGACTGTTGTGTGTATTGCTTCTACCCAGTAGGTTTGATCAATGTTCTTCTCATTCATAATTGACCTGGCCATTTGCTAAACTATTCTGTTTTTCCTGTCAACTAATCCATTTTGCTATGGAGTTCCTAGGATTGTGTATTATCTATTGATCCCATGTTTATCACAGAATTCCTTGAAATCACTTGACATAAATTCTCCTCCTCTATCAGATTTTATAGCCTTTAATCTGTTGCCTGTTTGATTCTCAGTTAAGGCCTTAAATATTTTAAATTTCTCAAATGCTTCAACTTTTTATTTGAGAAAAGAAACCCAAGTGAGTTTGGAGTAATCATCAATGATCAACATGAAGTAGTTTTCCTTCCCTGTGCTTTCCTGTCTTGATGGTCCACATAAATCCATGTGAACTAGTTGGAGTGGTTTCTCTGTTGAAGTAGAGCTCTTGGATTTAAACTGTGTCCTGGTTAGCTTTCCTACTTGGCAGGGTTTACACATAGAATCTTGTGGCTTTGATATTCTTGGAATATATTTTACTGCCTCAAGATTTTTGAGCTTGATTAAGTTGTCAAAGTTTATATGTCCAAGTCTCCTATGCCATAACCAACTCTCATCATGTTTTCTTAGATGGCACTCTTCTCTATCTTCTTTCAGTATATATACATTATTTTCTTTCCTTATGCCTTTATCCACCACTTGTCCTGAGTTTACAGACTTCATCTTACAATATTTGGAAGTGAACACCACTTCACATCCTCTTTCACACATTTGACTTACATTGAGAAAATTATGTTTCATCCCATCTACAAGCAGAACATCTTGGGCTTTTCCTTTTCCATTACTTAAACTTACCATCCATTTACCCTTGATTTTACCTGGTTCATCATTTCCAAAGGTCACATTTCCTGTTTTACTTTTACCTATAGACATAAACTTATCCTTGTATCCATTCATGTGATTGGAACATCCATTGTCTATATACCAGGGGTGTTTTTGTTTTTGAGCTGAAAGTACTAGACCACATTTGTCACTATATTTATTTTTCCAAGTGCTTGCATTTCTAGCTAAGGTTTTTATCTTTGTATCTGCTTTGTAATTCTTCAGATGGCAGTTTGCTGCTTTGTAGCTGAAGTTATGACAGTTATAGCATTCAAGCTCTTTGTTCAATAGGTCAAATTGATTCGTGCATCTTTGTCTACTCATTGGCTGTTTAGTTCTATGTTGCAAAGATTGTTTATTTGTTGATATCCTCAGTTGCATGTCTCTAAACTTAATTTGACAATCAACAATCTTATTACCAAAATTAGAGAAGTAAAAACAGTAACCATGGAAGAAATTTTGGTACTTGAAGGTTGGCCTTCTTATTGGCATTTGTTGTTCCATTTTATGATATCTTTGTTTTTTATTAGGGATCATCTTGTCTATATTATCTTTTGGTGACAAAGTACTCACATGGTATGTTTGTCTGCTGACTTGGAACTTGATCATCTTTACTGGCTCTTTGCTTTCTATCTGTTTGCTGCTTGAACAAATTACATAACCTAAACCAGTCTTCAACAAGGGAGATATTTGTTTTCTCAGAATGTCATTTAGATCTGCCGAGGCTTTAATGCTTGGAAGATTTTGGATATACAATGCTTTAAACTTTGCCATTTCTTTTTTGATTTTTACTACCTCTTCTTCCAAGGCTTCAAATCTTGCCTTCTTTTTTGATAACTATTGTTTCAAAATGTCTTCTATTTTCTTTGGCTCTTCTAATTCCACTTTTAGCAGGGCAAAGTCTTCATCAAGTTTTTTACTGTCTTTCTCAAATTGTATCAACAATTGTTTTCTCTTCTTCTTCTTCTTCTTAAGTTTGAGTCTATCAATTTCTTCTAGAGCACTGATCAGTTCTCCTTCCAAGTCAACCATATCTTCTTCATCATCAACATCACTTCCTGTGATTTTATTATCATAATCCTCTTTGGCCATTAGCATAAAGTCATTAATATTATCTTCACAAGAGGAGTCATTATCTGTGTCTCCTGAAGAGACATCATTGTTTACACATAAAATTTTATTTTTACCAAATCTATTGAATTTGTACTTCTCTTCACCTTCAAAGTTATGGTCCTTCTTCTTGTGTGGACACTTAGATGCAAAGTGACCTATATTTCCATAGTTAAAACATTTGAAGGGAAACTTGCCTTGGTACTTTCCGGATCCTTTCTTTAGTCTTCTCATGAATCTTGATTCAATTTCATCAGGCTCAGAATCCTCATTCTTATCTTCTTTAAATGATGCTTCTCTAGAGGTGGGTTTATCTTTAACTATCCTCATTTCATATGCAGTCAAAATTCCTAGAAGTTGATCAAAAGCCAAAGTTTTTAGATTATTAAGTTCTTCTATAGTAGAGACCTTTGGGTTGAACCTATCTGGAAGAGATCTCAAAATTTTCTGAACTAAAGAGGGTTCCTCAATTTTTTCACCAAGTGCCTTCATTGCATTTACTAGTTCTTCAAATCTTAGAAAGTACTTCCCAACAGTTTCATCCTCTTTCATCTTTAGTTGTTCAAACTGTACTCTGTAGGTTTGAAGATTGGTGTCCTTTACCTTCTCATTACCCTCATAAATACTAATGAGTTTGTCCCACATTTCTTTGGCAGTTTCTAAGTGCACAACTTTTACAAATTTTGCTTCTGTAAGCCCACTTAGAATAACATTCATAGCCTTAGCATTGAAGCTGAATTCTAGCTTGTCATCCTTATTAGCTAGTACAACTGGTTTGACATAACTAGTCTCTACCACATCCCAGACATCTGCACCTAAAGCCATTATGTAGGTTCTCATCCTAACTTTCCAGAAGGAAAATTTTGATCCATTGAACAGGGGGGGCTTATTGGTTGAAGTTCCTTCATGGCTAGTCATGTTTAAGATCTAGTATCTACCCTTATATAAAAGGAACCAAATCTGATACCAATTGTTGGACAACTGAGAGGGGGGGGGGTGAATTAGTTGTTACTGTGATTAAACAATTATGCCTATTTTAAACTCTTTACATCACACTCAATGGCGATCACAATAATGTAGAGATGTAAGCAATAGAATATTCAACATCAATCACACACATGAAATATAAAGAGATAGATATTTCCTGAGGAAACCCATAAAGGGAAAAACCTCTTCTTCTTTATATGATAAGTAAGCTTTATTTTTTGTACATTATCATTCTTATGAGCACCAACTCATTGTGAGGATACCACCTCTGTTTTGCAAGCTGCAGCTTGTTGAGAGCACTAACTCTCTAGTTTCTCTAGCACGCACTAGAAGGAAGCACCAACTCCTTGAGTGTTCCAGCACCAACTTCCAGTCACACAGGCATCGACCTGTATAACAGAGAACAACAGTTCTCCCTTGCACCACCCTGACACCTTGGTTTTTTCTGGCTGGAACTATATTGAAGCTACAACTCCCTGTGTTCAAGCACCCACTTGAAACTCTGAGGATACCAATCCTCCCTAGCACCTCCCAACCACCCTGAAATATTAATCTTTTCTTTTGACAACTTTGTCACAGTGATACAACATTTATCTATGGCTTACCAGTCTCATCATTGTTCTGATACACTACTCTGCTCTGCCTACATCAATGTCTTCCTACTCGCATTCTTATTTGATATTTCTGTTCTTCTTGTCTATCTCTGAACGCACACCTTGGCTTCCTCTTCCTCTCTTAGATATGCATTTATGTTCTGTGCACTACACCTCTTCTGTGCGTTTCAGCTGCTATACACAGTCTGATTTTACCCACATGAATAAATCTCAACATAAGCACCCTCCTCTTCTCTGTTTTGCATATATTTACAATGCTCAGTCCTCTTCCAGATCATCCATGCAACTCATCGTCTTCTTTGGTGGTTATACTGAGTCTGTTCGTCATCAGTGGCTTATCCTGAGATTCTCTGCCTTCTCTGGCAGTGCGACTCTTTGTCTTCTCTGTCACAATCAAGATTTATCCTCTCTGTTGCAGTTACATACTTCAACACTTTTCCATTTGTCAATTGTCTCTATGATCAGTCTTCATTCCACTGGCATTTACCTCAAGACTCTTCAGCTTCTCTGGTGATCACCCTGAGATTATTCAAATTCTCTAGCCGATTTCATCACTACTTTCTGGAAATTACTGAGAGAACCTCAATGCGCTCACACCTTTGGCGCCTTTTCGCTTCCTGAGAAAAACTTCATAGTGGGCGTTATATTTTTTGACTAAGCCCCTTTCTTTCATGTGACCACTGGCTGTGACCTAGGGCCAAGCACTAGGGTGCTTCACAATTTTGCTTTTCGTGATCTTCTACTATGAGTTGCCTTGACTCTCCCAACTAGATAAATCTAAAATACTCCATATTTGATCAACGGTCTATATCTTTCCCTTATATCGATGATTATGATCAAATCACAATTTCGCATTTCACGGTGTCTGACTGTGAGTTTCCTCGAAACTCCCAACTCGTGAAACTCTGAGGTGGAGCTTAGAAACATGCTAGCTCCTTCACCGATGTGACCATGGATATGACCATGGGTCAAGCATTCAAGTGCTTCACGAATTCGCAGCTCATGATGTCAGAGTTTCGAGCACCTCCCTTCTTCTGATTCTCGAGCTCCAGACTTAAAACACCTGAGATCAACGATCTGATATTTCTCGTGACTCAATATTCATGATCACCTTCTACATTTTGGGATTTCATGAGTTCCTGTTTGACATAGTCCTCGCTGACGTGGTATGAAGTTGTCCTTGCTGACATGGATCTCCTGTCATGGCACGTATTCTTTTCCTGGATCTGACGGCCCAGATTAGTCCTTGATCCAACGAATATGATCAACTCATGACTTCATGTTTCATGTGTTTGAATTTGATCCAACCATGACTCTTACAACTTCTGACTCCCTATTTTTTGAAACTTTCTCCAGATCAACGTCCCACAACCCTCTATGATCCAACGGTCTGGATCTTATCGGGACTTCGCGTTTCACGAATTTGGAGGATAAATCCCCTTTGAATTCTCCATCTCACAAGTCAGTGAAATGATGATCTCTCACCACGTGTCCTCTGGATCTAAGGACCCAGATCATTTCATGACTTTTCATATCGCGAGTTCCTACAACTCTCACCTTTGGCCTCTCCAGCTCGCGAGTCAGCAAAATGTTGATCTCTCGCCATGTGTCCTCTGGATCCAACAACTGAGATCATTTCATGACTTCACATATCGCGAGTTTGAGGATGGCTCTTGGCAATTATCCTATTCACATTTATACTAGATCCAACAGTTGCTAGTCCTACGCGCTCCGATCCGACAACTAAGGTCTAATATCCTCCTTTGTGCACTCCTCCTATCTGGAATCTAATCTGATGACCATAGAGTATTTAGGATTGGTGATCCAACGACCATTGTAGCTCCTCCTCCTGAGCTTATGCATCCTCCTGACTTGAAAGAATTTATAAGTGTCAAAGGTTCTGCAAACTTTGATCCTTCTATGAGCCTTGATGTATGGACCTCATCTACACTTCCCAAAATTGCTATCTCTTCTGAGCTTTCTTGTCTCTGCATATTGTTCTCTTATTCACCTGAGCTTACGCTATTCTTGTTTTTCCATCGATGCACACTCTGATATTTCTATCAATGAAAAGCACACTCTGCCTGTAATCATGACATCATCGCTATTGTTCTTGCCATCAATGACAAACATACTCTGCCTGTAAATATGCCAACAATTGTAACACAGATATTGAGTGGTTGCTCTCATTTGTCGGTTGTAGTCAATTAATGTAATGAATGAGAAGTATATGTAGGATTTAATTCAATTTGATAGCTTAGGGTTGTAGGAGGGAAAACTCTAGAAAGCCTCCTCGTATGTATTGTATTGTATTATTATTCTCATTGTAACTAAGTTGTAGAGTTGTAGAGCAAGAGAGAGTGGATAAGAACATAGATTGTAAAATTTGTATGAGTAGATAGTTGTTGCTATACGACCCATGTATAGGTGCACTTGGATTAATATAAGAAATATTTGATCCAACTTCATGGTGTTATGAATTCTATTTACATCTATTGAATGGAATGTTTACAGTTAATTTTAGTGTCTATTATGAATTTGTTTCAATGTTGTGTATGTGTATGATTTCATGTTGAATATATGAAGTCTGTAAGAGGGAGAGTATGAGTTTTGATTGTTTCTCTTCCTGAGAATTCCTGCAAGGAGTGTAGTGAAGGTCCTCAAGGAGTGCGTTGACAAGTTTTGAGGTTTACCTCAAAAAATCTCAGGAGAGATACCGTTGTTTTCATACCACCAGAAGTGAAAGGATAACACAGAGTTGTGCAAGGTGTGCATAGGCAGGTTGAAGTCTTAGAATTTTCCAACCAAGTGAGTGGTTCAAGAGATACTATCGCAAGGAGTGCATAGAGTTGGAGATTTCAGATAATCAGAGATTATCGTGGAAGCCGCAGGGAGTTCGTGCAAGAATCCCTTAAAACCTTGGAGTTTGCAGCAAGATTCAAGCTCATGAAGGATAAAGTCTTGGAAATATCAAAGGAAGGATGAGGATCGAAAGCACCTAGTGGAAACCAAGCTCAGAAATAAGAACGCCAAGTTATTTGGCTAGGATTATTTGAGAACTTGAACGAACAGTTGAGTTTCTCAGAGGGAGGAATAACGATTTTCCATGGAATTTTGGATCCAGTGGATCAACAAAGAGGTTAAGACTAAGTGTATTTCAACACTTGCAAGATCAGGAGAGGTAGTAGTTGTTAGATCTGAATCAACGAGAGCTATTGGTTTGGGTGCTTTGAATTTCGACAATTTGGAAGTTGGAAGTGTGGAGAAAGTTGTTTGCAGGAATTCCCGATACGCAAAGTCTCGACATGATCTGGAATGTCAAATCGTGGAAGGCTTAGGACCGTTGATATGTGGAAAATAAGTCGTGATTTTGGACTTTGGGAGAAAGGAAAAGAGTAGCATCGCAAACTCATAAGTCGCAAAATCCTGACGTGCTCGTAGGTGGACCCCAGGATGTGAATGGAGGTCATATGGTCGAAGCATAAGGGAGGAGTTAAGGATCCATTAGCCCTTTTCAGGGTTTCGGGAATTGAAGGAGTCAGGGGGACTCACAACAGGAATCATGAAGTGGCGAAATCTGAAACACCTTTTCGGGTCAAGTCAATGGTCACACTGAGTGGTCATGTGGGGTGGAGGTTCACACTTATTTCTTGTTCGCGCAGGCGTAACTTCTAAGAAGGACCTATGGATTTATTTGTGTTGAAGGTTCCAGTGGGAACTAAGGAGCCATTTTGGCTTGAGGAAATAGAAATATCCAAAGACTGGGAGGTCAAGCAAAACCTGCTAAGGTAGGGGTGTTGCGTCAGGTGGTATCAGAGCTTAGCTTACAATCTTTGTTTTTTGGAAGAGAGAGGAGACATAAGGCAAGTTGTGATTTGAATTTTGCGTGGAACAAATTTAAACAATGCTGCCAAGAAGACATCAAGAGATACCAATGCCCAATCCAACCATGGAAAGGGAAATGAGAGAGCTTCATGCTCGATTGGATGTTATAGAGAAAACACAAAGATGAACAAATGATACTGGAGATATCAGTGAGTCTGAAAGTGAAAACGAAGATGGAGACGAAGAAGAAGTTGTAGCCGAAGATGCTATAGAGGAACGTCTATTCAAAGTTGTTGCAAGAATAGGGGCCAAAGAAAAAATGGACATCCCGATGTATGAAGGCAACTTAGACGTTAAGGAGCTTCTAGATTGGTTTAGAGCTCTGGATAAATATTTGGATTATGAAGATATCGAAGAAGTTAAGAAAGTAAAACATGTTGTCACTAGACTAAAAGGGCATACAACACTACGGTGGAATGAACTGCAGGTTGATTGGCATTGCAAAGGAAAAAAATGAATCAAAAGCTGGGATATGGTAGAAAATATTAAATCCAAGTTTATACCCATACATTACCAAATTAATCTTTTTCGAAGAATGCTAAATTTGAGACAGAAAGGGATGACAGTGAAGGAATACACTGAGGAGTTTTACAGACTCAACATCAGGGCAAGTCGTCATGAGAGTGATGATGAAAAAGTCACCAGATACATGAATGGCTTGAGATCTGAAATTCAAGATGATATGATCATGGTGACAATCAGGAATGTAGAAGACGCTTATCAAATTGCTTCCAAGGTAGAAGTAAAATTGGCCCGAAAGCAAGGTCAAAGAGGCAGAGGTAGATGTCAGAGCAGAGGCAAAGAAATTGCCCAAGATAGAGTATAGAAGCCCAAGGATGAAGAGAAGAAACCTCATAAACACCCATAAAGGGGAGGAAGATCACAAGGAGGACAATATTTTGATAGGAACACTTTTCCTTGAGCAAGAGGAAGAGAAAGAGGCAGAGGTGGTGAAATAAAGTGTTTTGTTTGTGGAAAGATCAGACACAATTCTTTTGAATGTCTCTATAGAAAAAGAGATGGAGGAGGTGATGCTCACATTTCATAAGTGCAAAGGAGAAATGTTGAGGCAGAACATGCATAAGGAGGAAGGTCCTTAATGATGAGGAAAATTCTCTTGAAACCAGAGAAGGAGATAGAGAATCCAGTCCAAAGGAACAGTTTGTTCATAACTGCTTGCAAGACCAAGGATAGGGTATGCAAGGTGATAGTGGACAGTGGGAGCATGGATAATCTAGTATCCATAGAAATGGTGGAGAAGATGGAATTGGAAACAATTGCACATCCGAGCCCATACAAGGTTTCGTGGTCTAAAAAGGACATTAGGTAATAGTCACTAAACAATGTTTAGTTGAATCTAAGATAGGGGGATATAGATATGAGATATTATGTGATGTTATTCCCATGGATGTCTGTCATATTTTTTTGGGGAGACCATGGAAATATGACATGAATGTTATTCATGACAGAAGAAAAAACACATACACCTTGGAAAAGAATGGTAGGATGCATATGTTGCTGCCAATTGAAGACAAGAAGGTGAAAGAAGAAACAAACAATACTATACTTCTCATGAGTGGGAAGGAACTTCTGGATGAAGTTAATAAATATGAATAAATGCAGTTTGTTGTGGTGAGAAAACCTAGAGTCATCTTGACCAGTACTTCGATAGATGATCTACCTGAGGAAATTCAGGAAATGATGGAAAATTTTGCTGATATAGTGGTGGACGATTGACCTTGTTCATTGTCGCCCATCAAAAGTATAAGCCATCACATTGACCTTATACCATAAACGAGTTTACCAAACAAACCAGTGTACAGACTGATGACGCAAGAGAATGAAGAAGTTAAGAAACAAATCCAGGATTTGATGGATAAAGGGTTGATTAGAGAAAGCTTGAGTCCATGCACTGTACCAACAATGTTAAGCCCAAATAAAGTTGGTGGATGGAGAATGTGTACAAACATGAGGGATATAAAAAAAATCACCATCAGGTATAGATTTCCTTTACCCAGGATGGATGACTTGATGGATTTCTTGAGTGGAGAAAAGTTTTTTTCAAAAATTGATTTGAAAAGCGGATATCATCAGATTAGAATGAGGGAAGGTGATGAATGGAAGACAACATTCAAGACGAATGAAGGACTATATGAATGGCTTGTCATGCCTTTTGGTTTGAAAAATATGCCAAGTACTTTTATGAGATTAATGAAACAATTCTTGAAGGATTTCATTGGAAAATTTGTAATTGTGTATCTCGATGATATACTGGTCTTCAGTAATACTAAGGAAGAACATTTGAGACACCTAAATCTAGTGATGAGGAGGTTGTAGCAAGAGAAATTGCTGATAAATTTGAAGAAATCATCTTTCATGAAGAAAGAGCTTATTTATTTAGGTTTTGTGATCTCTTTGAATGAGTTGAAGATGGATCCTGAGAAGGTAAAAGAAATCAAAGAATGGTCATCGCCAAGGAATATCTTTGAAGTCATAAGCTTCCATGGATTAGCCAGTTTTTACAGGAAGTTCATCAGAAATTTTAGTGGAGTTTTTGCATCAATGATGGACACAGTCAAGAAAAGACATAAATATTTTCATTGGATAGAGGAAGCAGAGAAAATTTTCAAGTTGTTAAAGGAGAAGATAATCGAACAACCAGTTCTGGTTCTACCAGATTTCAGTAAGAAATTTCAAGTCAGATGTGACGCAAGTGGATTTGGGATTGGAGAAGTATTAAGTCAAGACAATAGACCAGTTGCACACTTCAGTGAGAATCTGAATGATGCCAAGAGGAATTATTCCACATATGATAAAGAGTTTTATGCAGTCATACAAGCGTTGAAGAAATGGAGGCACTAACTATTTCCGAAAGAGTTTGTTTTGTATAGCGACAACCATGCCCTGCAGTTTATAACCAGATAGGAGAAAATGAACCAAAAACATGCAAAATGGTTTGAATTTATGCAGAAATTTACTTTAGTTATAAATCACATTTATGTAACTGTTAATAAGGTTGTTGATGCATTGAGCAGGAAATGTTTGATTCTACAGGAGTTTCGTGTGAAGACCTTAGGATTTGATAACCTTAAGGAAATGTATAGAGATGATTCAAATTTCAAGGACGCTTATTAGGCATGTGAGAATCCTGTTCTGAGAGATAGAAGCCAATGGGTTGAATATTTGATCCAGGATGGAATATTATTCAAAGGAAATCAATTGTGTATCCCGAAGAAATCTATGAGAGAAAACCTTTTAAAGGAAAAACATAGTGGGGGATTGGCTGGACATTTCCACCATGAAAAAACATTTGCACAATTGAACAGTTTGTATTATTGGCCAGTGATGAGGACCGATGCCAAGAATTTTGTGAACAGATGCAGAATTTTCCAGCACACAAAGGGGAAAAGACAAAATACAAGATTGTATCAACCATTTCCAGTACCAGAGAGGTCGTGGGATGTGATAAGCATGGATTTTGTGTTAGGACTACTGAGGACAAAGAGAGGTTGTGATTCCATATTCATGGTAGTCGACAAATTCTAAAAAATGGCACATTTCATTCCATGTCAGAAAACTAGTGATGCAACACACATTGCTAACCTGTTTTTCAAAGAATTTGTTTGACTTTGTTGGCATGTTTTACAGACAGTGTGTGATTTTCATTGATGGAAAGATCAGAGTGTGCATTGATGGAAAAATAGGAACAAAATAAGATAAGGAGGATTAGCGCAGAGTCGCACGCAGTGCGTAGGTGTGCACCAGGGACGAGGTTAACTCATTGCCAAAGATCAAGAGAGATAGCATACTCAGGATCTCATGAGGATCAAAGGTTGAGACATTTGACACTTAGAAATTCTTATAAGTAAGGAGGATGCGTAAGCTCAGGCAGAGAAGTGACATTGATCATTGGATCCCATTCAGAATTCCCGATGACCATCAGATCTGAATCCAGATAGGAGAAGTGAAAATATGGAGGACAGATCTCTGGCGTTAGATTTGAGGGTAGGGTCTGACCATCGTTGGATCAGGAAGAACATGCATGTTCTTTAAATTGCAATATCGAAGCGATGGTCCAACTCCATTTCGAAGTTTTGGCTATCGGGGTTTCGGGTACCGGAAGTTGGAGTGTTGAAACACTTTGCAACAAGAATGTCAAAATTGCGATATGTGAAATCACGATATGATTTAAGTTGTTGAATCAAGATCAGATCTAGACCGTCAAATCATAGGACACATGGTGAAATATTGTCATGTCGTTAACTGGAAAGTCAAAGGAACGGGGTTCCCTAACCTCTCAAATTTGCGATATGCGAAATCAAAAAACTAACTTAGCTGTCAGATCAAGGTTTGTTCTGGACTGTTGATCCAGCTCCATCTTGGAGTCTCACCTATCACGACTTGGAGTGACGAGAACCTCCGTCTAAGGAACAACGAGATGCGAGATCATGAAAAGATCAGGACCGTCAGATCACCAAGAACGTGGACCGTTGATCTGAGCTCCATCTCGGAGCTTCACCTATCGTGACTTGGAGTGATGAGAACCTCCATCACAGGAATTGCGAGATGCAAACTCATGATAAAATCTGGATCGTCAATACACCAAGATTATGGACCGTTGATCTGACTCCATTCCGGAGTTTCGTGAATCGCGACTTGGAAAGTCGAGAAACTTCACAACGGAATTAACGAAAAGGCGAAATGAAAAATCATGAAAAGCACATTATGAACAAGCGCTTGGTCATGGCCATGGTCATATAAAGGAAGGAGCTAGCGTAAAAAATCTCTGTTTCGGAGTTTTGGAGATTGCGACATGGAGACTCAAGATGTCTCATTGCAGAATCATCGAATTGCGAAAGTGAGAAACAAGTAAATAATGCAAGAACCCATCAGAGTTAATCCAATGATGGAGGTCAACATGAGCACGATCGGAGGGCTAATGTTGATCCTCATAGTGTAATTGCTAGAAACCATTGATGGTTTCTACTAGAGGAGGTGAAGAGACTTCTGTGTGATTTCCAGAGGAGTTGAAGAGTTACAAGGAATCTGCCAGTGGAATGAAGACGATTCGTGGAGGAAATTGATAGCTGGATGAGGGTTGGAGCTCGTAACTGAAACAGAAAGGATGAGATCGACTGTAACAGAGAAGACGAAGAGTCTCAAATGCTAGAGATAAAAAGGAATATCAACATAAAACCTAGTGATGATAGACACAAGGGTTGAACTTCCAGAGAAGCTGAAGAGTCGCGACGATGATCAGACAGATCACTTGAGATGTGGAGGAAATTGGCACGGTGTGAGTATGCAGAGGAATGGAAAATATTGCATGCACAAGGTACAAAAAAGCTATATATACACGGTACAGAGAAGAGATGTGGTTGTTGTTGCTGCTGGAGTTGCTGTGGATGTTGTTACTGAAGGTGATTCATGCTTGAAGAAGGAGAAGAGTTTAGCAGTTGAATAGAGCATAAGAAGAAATGTGCAGTGAAACGACATGGCGCACAAAGCATAAAAAGTAGAAGAACAGAATGGGCAGTGGTTTCATGCTGGAAGACAGTGAGGAAGTCTGAGTAGCAAAATCTTGCAAAACAATGATGAGACTGGTAAGCTGTTATTGAACACTATATCACTGTAATAGGTTTCAATGTTTCATATAATTTGCTGTTATTATAATGCGTGTCTTTTGCACACATTATAATCCGCTGAACCTCTGCATTGAGCCAATCCTTTGAATTTCTTTCACTCCTCTGGGTCACCCGACGTAAGTCACAACATCCACTGCATCATCAAGTTTTGGTCCATGTCATGTTTCTACTATCGTGCCTCAGTGTTCAAGGGAAGTATACATCTCGTGAGTCAGCCATCACAAATATCTTGTTTCAATACCCATGTCAGTCCATGTTCATTTGATCTACCAATTACATCTCTATGTCCATTTCATGTCGTTGATGGGGGATACATCAAGGCCCTCCTTTGATGAGCCTATTCCTGTCGACTTCAACACATTATCTAGGAACTAGACTTAGAAACCAGTTAGTACTTTGGGACCTGCATGCCTCAATGGTAGGCTTCCTCACATTCGACAGTGGGTTTACATCATTGACCTTTGATCAGATGATTCCATGGATGTTTGACTCCAGCTCATCCATTCACATTCGTTGGAATGTACTAGAGTACCTTGGGAATCATTGACATTAATGGTGATCTCCCTCGCGCGTGTTAACGGTTTACATCATTGATTGGTAATCAAGTGGTTTCTGCCATGTTCGACATCGAGACATCTATTCACATGGTTAGATTTGTACTACATTAGGATTAGTAAGAAGACCTTGGGTTGAGTGATCACTTTGATATGTACTTTGCCCAGGTTGTGATGGAGTTTCTTTTGAACAATGACACATATACCGTTACATAGATCCACTCTGTATTGGTCATGGCTATGTCTTGTCATCTCATAGATCCACTGTGTATTCTTTGTGGCTACGATCATTTTAGGTCATAAGAGTATAGATCCACAATGTATTTTCAGTGGCTATACCTTTTTATCAATACAATTATGGATCCGCAGTGTATTTTGTGGCGGCCATATCTTGCAAGTCTTGATCACCCAAGCATAGGTATGCCTGCCTTGGGTTTGAAACATGTCATAATATTTGTTGGATGTTTGTGTGTAACTTTTGTCAGGTTCTCTGTGTCTATACCCTTGCTTGAAAGTCTACAAAGCATTTCAGTTATCAGTTCCTGTCTTTTAACTTCATACTTTGGGGGGCAATCTATTACACATAAAAAATACTCACTTTGATAGTGTTGCAAGTGTCGTCATTATAAAGGTCGCAAGTGTCGCATTTTGCTCACAAGTGTCGCAAGTGTCAGGGAAGCATACTGCCATGATGCCTATGTCATTCTTGTAAGCGACATCAGGAGGACACTTGACACATTTCAAACACTTGATTTAGAAGAGGAGGAAAGGTTAACTGGGCTCATGAACCTTTTGCCATATGAAAACACTCAAAAAACTAAGTTTTGGAGGAGAGCGCTCCCCTATACCTCTTCTGGGAGTGCTGGCACTCTCCCTTACACTGTCTGGGAGCATTATAAAGCTCCTTTGGCCCTTCTGGGGGAGTGCTGGTGTCTTTAGGAGTGCTAGCACCCCCCTTAAGCCTACTGGGGAGTGCTACAGTGATCTGATGGCCCTTTTGAGGGAGCGCTGCCTATTCTGGGCAGTAGTTAAGTTGTTGAGATGAATGGGGGAAGGATCCTTTCATTCTTGGAAGGTAGTTAGATTTGAATCCCTAGTCCAACCATGGTCTTAGGGAAGATCCTCAACTGAAGGAGGAAAATCCTCAACTTCCCCAAGGATATCTCAAGTGGTTAAAGCCTCTCCAAGGCTATCTAAGCAAGCTTTCTCATGGTGAAAGGGGACAAGAAAAGGGAGAATCACACCAAACTTATGATCTTATAAGTGGTGTTGGAACATAGATAATTTGGGAGCAAGAGACCTATGATCTCATAGGGAGCAATCGGTGAAGCTATCATCATTTAGATCATGGATCTTTTGAGCAAGGGTTAGACAAGGAGGACTTGGCGAAACTGTTGCAATCCATCTACGACTGTAAGCAATGTTTTGTCCTCATTAATATAATTTGCTTGGCCTGTTTCTTTCTAATTCGTGTTCAATCACACATGAATTTATCTCTTTATTATATAGACCTATTTTGGACTAATCTTAATAGAGTAGGAAGTAGTCGTACTTTGTTTGTCTACAGGGCTTATCAAAGAGCGAAAGATTGGAGCTCAACTCAGAGCGTGCAGGGACAAACACCGGTAAAAGGTACTTGTTTTCTCCTTCCTTCTCACACACTAGTCCACCTAGATCTAAAAGGAAGTTAGTGACCATGATAAGAACTTTCTGTCTTAGAGTTAAGAGTCTATCTCTTTGAGGAGATCTACCTGTCCGCAGGGAGATTTTCCTTCAACAGTAGCCTTACAATGAGTTGGTGCTCATATGTATGATAATGTAAAGAATGTAAATAATACTTATCATATAAAGAAGAAGACGTTTTTACCCTGTATGGGTTTCCTTGGGAAATATCTGTCTCTGTGTTTCTCATATATGTGACTGATGCTGAATGTGCCATTGTTTATTTCCCTACATTATTGTGATCATCATTGAGTGCCTTGTAAATATTTTAAAAGAAGCATAATTGTTTAAGCACGGTAACAACTGATTCACCCCGCCTCTCAGTTGTCCAACAATTGGTATTAGAGCCAACCCCTTTTATCTAAGGGTAGATCCTAGAGCTTAAACATGTCAAGCCATGAAGTAAATTCAATCAATAAGGCCCCTCTGTTCAATGGAACAAACTTTGCCTTCTGGAAATTTAGAATGAGAACCTACATAATGTCATTAGGTGCAGATGTATGGGATGTGGTAGACACTGGTTATGTAAAGCCACTTGTGCTAGCTAATAATGGTGACAATATAGAATTTAGCTTCAACACTAAGGCTATGAATGCTATCTTGAGTGGGCTTGCAGAAGAAGAATTCGTAAAAGTTATGCACCTAAGAACTGCCAAAGAAATGTGGGACAAACTCATAAGCAACTATGAGGGTAATGAGAAGGTAAAGGATGCAAATCTTCAAACCTACAGAATATAGTTTGAACAACTGAAGATGAAGGAAGATGAAGCTGTTGGAAAATACTTTCTGAGAGTAGAAGAAATGGTAAATGCAATGAAGGCACTTGGTGAAACAATTGATGAACCTTCTTTAGTTCAGAAAATCCCGAGAACTCTCCCAGATAGGTTCAACCTGAAGGTCTCTTCTATAGAAGAACTTAATGATCTAAAAACCTTGGAGTTTGATCAACTACTAGGAACATTGAATGCATATGAAATGAGAATAGTTAAAGATAAACCTACCTCCAGAGAGGCATCATTTAAAGCAGACAAGAATGAGGATTCTGAGCCCGATGAAATTGAAGCAAAATTTGTGAAGAGGCTGAAGAAGGGATCAGGCAAATACAAAGGTAAACTGCCTTTCAAATGTTTCAACTGTGGTAGGATAGGACATTTTGCAAATAAATGTCCCCACAAAGGAAAGGATCAGACATGTGATGATGAGGAGAAGTACAAACACAAAAATTTCTTTAAAGAGAAAAACTTTAAGAAGAAAAGTCTATGCGTAAACAATGATGATGATCCTTTAGATGATGAAGAAAATGACTCCTCTATTGAAGATAAACTAAATGAATTCATACTTATGTCCAAAGAGGATTATGATAATAAAATAATAGGGAGTGATGAAGAAGAATTTGTGGTTGACATGGAAGGAGAATTGATTAGTGCACTGGAAGAGATTGACAGACTAAGAATCAAGAACAGAAAGCAAAGACAATTGTTGATACAGTTTGAGAAAGACAGTAAAGAACCTGATGAAGACCTTTTCCTACTAAAAGTAGAATTGGAAGAGGCAAAGAAAATCGAAGAGATTCTGAAGCAATAGCTATCAAAAAAGAAGGCAAGATGTGAAGCATTAGAACAAGAAGTAGTGAAAACGAGGAAAGAAATGGAGAAGTCTCAAGCCTTGTATAATTAGAATCTATTAAGTATCAAAGCCTCAGAAGGATTGGACACCATTCTGAATCATCAAAGGAATCCAAAGATGAGAACTGGCTTGGGGTATGAAGAGGGATCAAGCAGTGGTAAGACAGGAAATGAAGAACCCATCAAGTTTGTCAAAAGTACAACCAATGACAATAACAATCATGCAGAAACAAAGGAAGACAATCAGTTGCCCAGGTCGAGAAAAGGTAAAAGATGCCAGATCTGAATCTGTAGAACAAAGAAGTAATGTGTTCACTGCTGAATGATGTCGTCAACCTAGAATAAATCGATTTGCTCAAAGAAGACAACCATTTTCCAGGTACAAAGAATTTTTCTATGGCTATTGTTTCTACTGTGCTAACATTGGTCACAAAGCTGTAAATTGTTCCTTAAGACTTAGACATGAGCAATTAAGATTTCAAAGGAATAAATACTTTCCACAACAAAGAACAATGCAGCCACGTAACAAACCTTCATTGATTGCCAATTGATAAATTAAGTCCAGGGACATGCAACTAAAGAGGTCAAGAAATAATCAACAGTCAATAAGTAGACAACGCTGCACCAATAAGTTTGACCTGTTGAACAATGAGATTGAATGCTACATCTGTCATAACTATGGACACAAATCTATTGACTGTTGTTTAAGGGAATATGAACTAGATTCAAAATATCCTGCTGAAAATGTCAAGTTTTGGAAGAAGAAGGAAAGTGACAAGTGTGGATTAGTGTTGTTCACTCAAAGAAAAATGAACCCTTGGTATATAGACAGTGGATGCTCCAAACACATGACGGGAGACAAAGGCAAGTTTCTATCTCTAAGTGAAAGCAAATCAGGAAACGTAACCTTTGGAAATGATGCTCCAGGGAAAATAAAGGGAAAAGGGATGGTGAGCTTAAGTAATGGAAAAGGAAAATCCCAAGATGTTCTACTTGTGGATGGGATGAAACATAATTTTCTCAGTGTAAGTCAAATGTGTGACAGAGGATGTGAAGTGTTTTTCATGTCCAAGGAATGCAAGATAAAGTCTATAAACTCAGGACAAGTGGTGGCCAAAGGCATAAGGACATAAAATAATCTATATGTACTGAAAGAAAATAGAGAAGAATGTTATCTAAGAAAACATGATGAAAGCTGGTTATGACATAGGAGACTTGGACATCTAAAATTTGACCACTTAATCAAACTCAAAAACCTCGAGGCAGTAAAAGATCTTTCGAGAATATCAATGCCCCAAGATTCAATGTGTAAACCCTGTCAAGTAGGGAAGAAAAACATGACACAGTTTAAGTCCAAGAGATTTACTTCAACAGATAAACCACTCCAACTAGTTCATATGGATTTATGTGGACCATCAAGACAGGAAGGCACAGGGAAAGAAAACTACTTCATGCTTATTATTGATGATTACTCCAGACTTACTTGGGTTGCCTTTCTCAAATAAAAAGCTGAAGCATTTGAGAAGTTTAAAATATTTAAGGCTTTAACAGAGACTCAAACAGGCAAGAGGTTAAAGGCAGTAAGATCAGATCGGGGAGGAGAGTTTATGTCAAGAGACTTCAAGGAATTTTGCGATGAACATGGAATCAAGAGAGAATACACAATCCCAATAATTCCACAACAAAATGGAGTTGTTGAGAGGAAAAATAGAACAGTGCAAGAAATGGCCAGGTCAATGATGAATGAGAAGAACATTGGTCAAACCTACTGGGTAGAAGCAATACACACAACATTCCATGTGCTTAACAAATCCCACCTCAGACCACAAAGTGACAAGACACCTTATGAATTATGGTTTGGAAGACCTGCCTCAATCAAACACTTCAGAGTCTTTGGGAGTAAATGCAACATAAAGAATAATGACGAGAACCTCGAAAAATATGATGACATGTCTGATGAAGGTATCTTCTTAGGGTATGCTACAAATAGTAAAGGATATAGATGCTATAATAAGAGGCTACATAAAATGGTTGATTGTATTGATGTAAAAATTGATGAAGGAATTCCAGCAAGAGAGGTGTACAGTAATGAGTCTTCTA
>ML789504.1:253644-288365 GCA_009831015.1 Picea engelmannii | reverse complement strand
AAAACATAAACTTACTCTGAGAAACTGAATCTTAATGGCTATCTTGAAACTTATCATTTCCCGTTTAATTCATCAAAAGAGAAACAGTTCTATGCTTGAGTGCTGGTACTTCTATTCCTGCTCTACTGTAATTTCACAAGACTATCTACCGCTATCTTTAATCATCTATCAACACTATTTCTATCTCTCACAGAAAGATTATTTCCTAAAATTATTTTAATCTAAACATTGAAAACAAATCTAACTCTGTCTACAGGAAATATAAAGAACTATTCTACTTACCCTACTGGTACCGGAAGCGTCCTCTAGTTCAATTGTGCCCTAGCTAACCTAACAGAGCAGAGTAGCCTAACTATCTAACAAAGTAGAGTAACTAACTATCCTAACCAAAACAAAGTATATTCAAGCTCGCATTCACTTTAATCTTCATTCAAATTGGAAACTGGGAACAGAGCTATTCTAATTCACGCTTCAAATCCTACAGGAATCAATCATGCTTTCAATACTCATCACTGTAGAAGATATTACTATGCTGAGGACGATGCAGTTGAAGAATAATCAATCAATATTCTGAACAATTAATTCCAAGACTCAATAAACTAACATGCAGGCAATTACTACGCTACTGAAATAATCTAAATTTAATGCAAGAACAGCAGCGACTTGCACATGTTTGGCAGGCCCAACCAAAAGGTACAAACACCGAAGGAAACAACCAGAACTACTCAATCATGCTACGCAAACATTGTGTAAACTTCACGCTCCATTAACTCAGAAGAAAATACTCAAATCGTATACCAGTCGAGTAACATAACGCAACAACAGTTTTGTATTCAGAAACATGTGTTCACGATATAACATAACATAACCCAACCATTTATTAGGAGTGATCCTCTGGTTATATATAGATCCTCCTCTATAACAGTCTGAAGCAAAAATACATTAGTTCCAATGGATCCCAGATCCGATAATAGCTTGAAATCAAGTTTAAAAACGGTCTTCACATCTTCGTGACACGTAGTGTCACGAAGTGTGAACCATGAAATGTTAACGACTCAGTTCTATCATTGTGCCTTCAATCATCGTATGAGCGATGACTCCATCTGTCATGTAAACCTCGTTGTCTCCCCCTCTGTCCATAACGCGCGAATCTGTAGCAGCTTTGTTGGTGTCTCCACAGGGTGTGAGCTGGTACCTGGTACTGGCAAATCATGTTCCAAGAATAGAAGTGGTACCTAACCCGAGCCATGTTAGTTCCATTGATAATTTAAAGCATCAAAATTCATAAAAATAACTTGAAACGTAAAGATACCTTAAGTAGCCCCATTGAGTGGTAGGGAGATGTCAATTATGTCAAAACAAGGCCAAAAGGGGTGGTACTGGGTATAGAGATGGAGGTATTTGTGATATAATATAGGCAAAAACATGATCAAAACTAGAGACCAACAGAACCTACATGTTCTTTAAAGTGCAAGATCAAAGCGGTGGTCCAACTCTATTTCAGAGTTTTGGCTATCGGGGTTTCGGGTATCGAAAGTTGGATTTTCAAAACACTTTGCAACAAGAATGCCGAAATCGCGATATGATCTGAGCCATTGAATCAAGATCAGATCTGGACCGTTGAATCATAGGACACGTGGTGAAATATTGTCATGTCGCTAACTGGAAAGTCAAAGGAATAGGGTTCCCTAACCTCTCGAATTCACGATATGCGAAATCGCGAAACTATCTTAGCCGTCAAATCGAGGTTTTTTCTGGACCATTGATCCAGCTCGATCTCAGAGTCTCGCCTATCGCGACTTGGAGTGACGAGAACCTCCATCTAAGGAACAATGAGATGCGATATTGCGAAAAGATCAGGACTATCGGATCACCAAGAATGTGGACCGTTGATCTGTGCTCCATCTCGGAGCTTCGCCTATCACGACTTGGAGTGACGAGAACCTCCATCATAGGAATCGCGAGATGTGAGCTCATGATAAGATCTAGATTGCCAATACACCAATATTTTGGATCGTTGATCCGACTCCATTTCGGAGTTTCGCGAATCGCGACTTGGAAAGTCGAGAAACTTCACAACGGAATTAATGAAAAGGCGAAATACGAAATCATGAAAAGCACGTTATGAACAAACGCTTGGTCATGGCCATGGTCATATAAAGGAAGGATCTACCGCAAAAAATCTTTGTTTCAAAGTTTCAGAGATCGCGACATGGAGACTCAAGATGTCTCATCGCAGAATCGCTGAATTGCGAAAGTGCGAAACAGGTAAATAACGCAAGAACCCATCAGAGTTAATCCAACGATGGGGGTCAACATGAGCATGATCGGAGGGATAATGTTGATCCTCACAGTGTAACTACTAGAAACCATTGATGGTTTCTACCAGAGGAGGCGAAGAGACTTCTGTGTAATTTCCAGAGGAGCTGAAGAGTTACAAGGAATCTGCCAGTGGAATGAAGATGATTCGTGGAGGAAATTGACAGCTGGATGAGGGTTGGAGCTTGTAATTGAAACAGAAAGGATGAGCTCGACTGTAACAGAGAAGAAGAAGAGTCTCAACTACCAGAGAGAAAAAGGAATCTCAGCATAAAACCTAGTGATGATAGACACAAGGGTTGAACTGCCAGAGAAGCTAAAGAGTCACGATGATGATCAGGCAGAGCACTTGAGATGTGGAGGAAATTGGTGTGGTGTGAGTATGTAGAGGAATGGAAAATATTGCATGCACAAGGTGCGCATAAGATATATATACACGGTACAAAGAAGAGATGCGGTTGTTGTTGCTACTGGAGTTGTTGTGGATGTTGTTGTTGTGGAGCAGAGTTCAGCAGTTGAATAGAGCAGAAGAAGAACTGTGCAGTGAATGGACATGGAACACATAGCGTAAAAAGTAGAAGAATAGAATGGACAATGGTTGCATGCTGGAAGACAATGAGGAAGTCTGAGTAGCAAAATCTTACAGAACAATGATGAGACTGGTAAGTTGTTATTGAACACTATATCACTGTAATAGGTTTCAGTGTTTCATATTCATAATCCAGGGTGGTTGGGAGGTGCTAGGGAGGACTGGTGTCCTCATAGGTTCAAGTGGGAGCTTGAACACAGGGAGTTGGTGCTTCCTTCTAGTTGGTGCTAGAGAAACCAGGGAGTTGGTGCTTCCTTGTAGTTGGTGCTAGAGAAACCAGGGAGTTGGTGCTTCCTTCTAGTGGGTGCTAGAGAAAAACAGAGAGTTGGTACTCTCAGCAAGTTGCAGCTTGCAAAACAGAGTTTGTAGCCTCACAATGAGTTGGTGCTCATATGTATGATAATGTAAAGAATGTAAATAATATTTATCATATAAAGAAGAAGAGGTTTTTACCCTCTATGGGTTTCCTTGGGAAATATCTGTCTCTGTGTTTCTCATATATGTGACTAATGCTAAATGTGCCATTGTTTATTTCCCTGCATTATTGTGATCATCATTGAGTTCCTTGTAAATATTTTAAAAGAAGCATAATTTTTTAAGCACGGTAAAAACTGATTCACCCCCCCTCTCAGTTGTCCAACAGACTTCATGGTTTACCCAAGAGTATTATTTCAGACAACGACACCAAATTTGTTGGTAATTTTTGGAGGACACTATAGAAGAAGTTGGGGACGAGTTTATCTTTTAGCTCTGTATATCACCTTAAGACGAATGGAAAAACTTAGGTATTAAATCGAAGCTTGGGAGATTTGTTGAGGAGTTTACTAGTTGAACATCATAGTCAGTGGGATCAGATCTTGCCGCAAGAGGAATTTGCATATAATGACTCACTTAATAAGAGCACAAGAAAAATCTCATTCTAGATAATGTATGGAATGCAACCAAGGGTAGTATCTGAGTTGAGAGACCTAGAGCAGAATGAGTTCAGAAGCACTGGAGCAGAAGATTTTGCAACAGATATGCAAGAGCTCCATAGTAGGATTAAAGAGTGATTGCAGAGTTCCAGCCAGGAATACAAGCATAGAGTATATTAGAACAAGAGAGAGATTTAGTTTGAAGTGGGATATTTGGTCTTAGTGCATCTAAGAAAGGAAAGGTTCCCAAAGGGGAACATATAATAAGCTGAAAATGAAAAAGATAGGGCCGTGTAAAATTATGAGAAAATTTGAGGCAAATGCTTATGATATAGAATTTCCAGATGATGTGGGCATATCGCCCATATTCAACATAGCAGATATGTATCCTTATAGAGCAGATGAAGAAGGAGGAGAAGGGAATCAAAAGGAATTTCAGTGGGTCAAACAACTACCTGTAGCTGGAAATCTATAGATGGCAAAGATCATAGATAGGAGAGTTAGCAAGAAGACCCGAAGGAAGATTTATTTTGAATACTTGGTAAAGTGGAAGGGACACCCAATTGAATATTCCATTTGGGAAAGTGAAATGGATATCCAGAAACATGGACATATGGTGAAAGAGCTCATGAACAGGAGTCCATGAATTTTTTAGCCAGGGGAGTATGATGCAGAAGCATCATAAGCATTCGCAAAGTGAAAGGATAGTTGGATATGCACTAGTGCACATTTTGAGGATATTTTGAATTTCGAAAGGATGAAACATTAATGTAATATCTAGAGAGACATAAGTTCTCTTTAATTTTTTGGAAATTGTAACGTAGATCTTGAGAGGTTTCTCTCATCTGTTGATTGTAGTCAATTAATATAATGAATGAGAAGTAGATCCAGGCTTTAATTCGATTTGATAGCTTAGGGCTGTAGGAGGGAAAACTCTAGAAAGCTCCCTCGTATGTATTTTATTGTAGTAATATTCTCATTGTAACTAAGTTGTAGAGATGTAGAGCAAGAGAGAGTGGAGAAGAACAAAGATTGTAAAATTTGTATGAGCAGATAGTTGTTGCTATATGACCCATGTAAAGATGAACTTGGATTAATATAAGAAATCTTTGATCCAACTTCATGGTGTTATGAATTCTGTTTACATCTATTGAATGGTATGTTTATAGTTAATTTTAGTATCTATTATGAATTTGTTTCAATGTTATGTATGTGTATGATTTCATGTTGAAAATATGAAGTCTGTAAGAGGGAGAGTATGAGTTTCAATTGTTTCTTTTCTTGAGAATTCTTGCAAGGAGTGCGTTGACAAGTTCTGAGGTTTACCTCAGAAAAGCTCAGGAGATATACCATTGTTTTCATACCAGGAGACGTGCAAGGATAACACAAAGTAGTGCAAGGTGTGCATAGGCAGGTTGAAGTCTTAGAATTTTCCAACCAAGTGAGTGCTTGAAGAGATACTATCGTAAGGAGTGCGCAGAGTTGGAGATTTCAGATAATCAGAGATTATCGTGGAAGCCGTAGGTAGTGTGTGCAAGAATCCCTTAAAATATTGGAGTTTGCAGCAACATTCAAGCTCAGGAAGGATAGAGTCTTGGAAATATCAAAGGAAGGATGAGGATTGAAGTCACCTCATGGAAACCAAGCTCAGAAAGAAGAACGCCAAGTTATTTGGCTAGGAGACTTTGAGAGCTTGAATGGATGGTTGAGTTTCTCAGAGGGAGGAGTAACGATTTTTCTTGGACCGTTGGATCCAGTGGATCAATGGAGAGGTTAAGACTGAGTGTATTTAAACACTCGCAAGCTCAGGAGAGGTAGCAGCCGTTAGATCTGAATCAACGAGAGTTGTTGGTTTGGGTGCTTTGAATTTCAACAATTCAGAAGTCAAAAGTGTGGAGAAAGTCATTTTTTGGAATTCTCGATACGCGAAGTCTCGATGCGATCTAGACTGTCAGATCGTGGAAGGCCTAGGACCATTGATCTATTGAAAATAAGTTACAAGTTTAGAATTTGGGAGAAAGGACAAGAGTCGCATCACGGAATCATGAGTTGCTAAATTCTGACACGCTTGGGGGTGGACCCCAGGACATGACTAGAGGTCATATGGTTGAATAATAAGGGAGGAGTTAAGGATCTGTTAGCCCCTTTCAGGGTTTTGAGAATCGAAGGAGTCAGGGGGACTTACAACAAGAATCACGAAGTCTCGAAATATGAAACACATTTTCGGGTCAAGTCAGTGGTCACTTGGGGAGGAGGTTCATCCTTAGTTCTTGTTTGCATAGGTGTAACTTCTAAGAAGGACCCATGGATTTATTTGTGTTGAAGGTTCTAGTGGGAACTAAGGACCTGTTTCGTCTTGAGGAAATATAAATATCCAAAGACCAGGAGGCTAAGTAGAACCTGCTGAGGTAGGGGTGCTGCATCATACGAGGTCCGGGTCATTCTGCAGATAATCAATTACTCTTTGTGCCTGTTCCATTAGGATAAATCCCCTTTCCTATGCCTCCAGTGTCAAAAACAATCACCTACTCTGCACCTATGTTGCCTCTGCTGCTCTGATTTCTTCCTTGGCTCTGAGGGCCTCTTGAGATGACTGTTGTATTGTTGTTACATGTTCATTCATGCTCATGGCCTTGACTCTGGTCATTTTTGGATTGACTATCCTTTGTACCACCTCGTCCCAATCCTGGGAGTTCTCTGTGAAGAGTTCGTCCTCGAACTTATCGTGAGCATACAACCAATAGGATGACACCTATGAAGCATGTTGCAAGACTAGGCCCTTTGGATCGTGCTTGCAGAATTATCCTGTTGCGAACCTAAATTTCAGTTGGCTCATCCCTTCTTGTTTGGCTTGAGTGATATCCTTTACCAAATAGAACCCTACATGGAAACTATAGGGTATGAAAGCTCATTTCTTTTCTTTGACTAGGGGCATCGTAACAATGCAAGATGGTCTGATAAATTTTTTTTCCCACAATGAGCTGGTTTGGGACATGAGATTATAGGAGATGTGGTGCTCTGGTGGCCCCAAACACCCTGATGTAGGTGGTGTTCTTGTCCAAGTAACAATGGCCTACCTTGGATATCATTTTCTTAGCTACCGCTGATAGACTTGGGCATTCCTTCTAAAAAAGAATAAAATAAATTCAGGCGATGAATTAAGCACATATGAAGGAGTAAGATTTCTTATACTTGTTTTCCCATAGCAAGCTGAAGTAGACGTGGACCGGGAGCTCTGCAACATGCCAGCTCAGATTCATGCCAGCTAATACGTTCCTAGCACACATGATATCAAGCAGGTATGAGGCCATGTAAAAAGTTTGTGACTCTCCTTCCTTCAGCGTCTGAGCCTACTGCACACAGGTGCTTAGTTGTTTGGAGATTATTGCTTCCTAGTTGAAGTTGCACCCGACGATTGCGGCTGTGTATGCCAAAGGCATCCAAGCTACCAAAAACTTGGATCAATAATTTTATCCATATAGCCAACAGATGAGAGCCATCAAATATATGTATGGATCTCTCTGTTTAATCATCCCGTACCATCCACTGCTCCGATTGGTAAATTTATTGTCTTCCCTCCACTATGAGGCCATCAATTGACTGGTGTCGTGGAGTTCATAGAACTTCACCATGAAGTCCATGTTGATCTTCTCCTCCAGGTCCCTGAGCTTGTAGTATTTTTGGACCTCTATTGGGAGGAGAACTCCGACGCACCCGCCATTCTCATCATTAATCAAACATTTATGCCTGTCTGTGTGGTCAATGAGCCACTTAAGGACCTCTATGCAGTGGAAAACAGGGGTTCTACTTGCCACCATTTGTATATATGACCGTTGAATGTTGGGAAACACCTGGTCATCGAGCGCCCTTACGTCCAGGTCGCTATGTGGGATATACTTTGGGTATTCTTCTCTGCTAATCCTTTTGAAGAGATCCCCCCACTGTGGGAAGGCCACCTTGGATCTGGTGCTTGCCTCTATATCACCAAAGGTTGGAGGTTGGATGAAAACCTTATTTCTTATTGTCTTGATGATAGGATCCGTCCTAGGGACGTAATCCAGTTTCCTCACGGTTCCTAGAGAAGAACCTTCACCTGTCTCTGGTTCTTTTATCTTTGGTGCTCTCTGCGAGCATCTCGTGGTTGGCTTTCTCAGTGGCATTGTTCCTCTAAATCTTGTTAAAACCTGGTTTTTTGATAATCATGGTGTCGATACAGCCTTCGAGTTGTTCATCTTGCTCCTTCATATGCTCTGGAATTCTCTTACGTACAGAATGAATTTGTTCACAACGGTTCAATATATTTTAAAGAGGAAATAGTTATCGTGTCGCATTAGCCATTCAATTCGGGTTATGAGTGAATTTTCAATAAATGTGCCACCGAATATTTAGAACTTAAATTCATCGTGGGTTTATGGAGGAGGCACGGGTGGTGATGTGGTCTATCAGGGATTTTTAAAAATGTTGTTTTGATTGGCGCATGAGGTAGAAACTAATGGGGGATAAGGTATTAATTAGCTCCTTAAATTTCCAAAATCTGATCATATCTAATGCTGAAAATGTCCTGTTGTGTCTCCCTTTCAATGGGTGGATCAGGGATCAGTTTCATGCTATGAAAACTTTTGTTGATATTCTCCTGTAAAATATCTGATGCCAATCGATCTTACCATACTGTGCTGATGTGTAAAAGTTGACTTGGAGGTGTGACTAGGACCTATGCAACCAAGAATGACTCGGGATAGAACTAGACCGTACAACCTTCTTACCTAGTAAAGACATGTGGCGTTGGAGACCAGTGACTTATTTTTCTCATGTTAGTCAGAGTTGGGACTTTCCTTAAGCTATTCGTTATAAAACAAACCTTAGCTTGCTGATGCTGAAAAAGTGTCAAGGATTGGCGATCTATGATAAGACTACCAAAGCACTCTCGGATTGTCTCCTGTGAAAAAGTCTCAATGCCGAAAACGCATCGGGGATCGACGATCGGGGATAACTTTATCTTGGTCAAAAATATTTGTTGTGATCCTTTTGGGTTTTCCTTGATTCCGATAAAGTGCGTCAGGCATCGATTATCGACGATTTCTTTTCGTTCTTCATCAACTCCTGTCCTCCCGGTATTTTACTAATGTTGAAGGCGAATTGACTATCTCTTGAAACTTTATGCGAAAAACTTAAAGCAAACCAAAACTTCCTTTTTTCGATGTTGATGAAGATCAAAGATCAATGACTATTTTTTTTCGAGTGGTTCCTATACTTACTTGAATTCTTTTCGATGCCAAACCTGAGGGCATTGGGTGTAGTGTTTGGTTGTTAATTCTTAATTTAGGTGTTAAGGTATTTTAGTCATGGGGTTTCATAAGTTCAAACAAAAATGGATAGGTGATGAGAGTCATGAAAATCAACAAAGACAAAACATTTCCCAAAATGAAATCGGGTCACACAGTGCAAGAGATTAGGTGGTATGAAAAAAGTGAAAATTTTGATAAGGCTTTTTAGGGTGTGTTGAGTGCTCAACAAATAGTGACTTACTGGGCAAAATCCGAATCTTTGTTCCTTCCTCGGCCTCAGCTGATGAAAAAGATGGTTAAGAACTTAACTAGTTTTATCAGATCCTCTTTATCCTTGCATTTGAAATCCCTGGTTGGTGCATCCGGGCCTGCCTACCTGTGGGGTTTCATCCTTTATTCCACCTTTGATTCGTGTAACCATTTCCCACACCCTCTTTGAAAAGAGTCGAGAAAAGAATTCACTGGCACCAGGCCTTTTAGTTATCATCATTAACTTGCTACGGTGTTGCTCCATTGCCAGCGAGTGTCCATATCCCCGACAGAGTCACCCCGACATCACAGACCTTGCTCCACTTCCAACGAGCATCCATAACCCCGACAGAGTTATCTGCATACCCTCTCCTACCTTGTACTCATTTGAAATAATTGATTTTATTTTGGAAGAATGTCGTGAGAGAGTGGGAGAGGAGGACGTCTGTTGTTTGCAAAAATGAGATGGTTAAGATGAATTTTTTTCTAGTTCTATCTTGAGGTACATGTAGTTCTTTCTAGCTTACCACCTTTCCCTTCAGTTTTTACCAGAGCAACGAGCGAACACTTCATCACTTTTCCAAGGTTGTTCATCTGCACAGGTTAGATAGAGGAATCCTTTAAAACAACCATAGGTCTCCCAGTGCTTCTTGTGTTGTATGTAAGTGATGAGTCAGGAACAAAGTTCTTCATATCGCATGAAATAAGGTCAAATAATGTCTTGCTAAACACAAAATTCAAAAGAACATAAGTACTATAACAAGAAACAAAAACAAAAATGAACTCCGCAATCAACTTACCTAAAAACAAAACATCATGAAAACACACACACACACATTTGTTTTTTTTAATGAAAATACTATTTTAGGGCTTGGCCATTCACCGGGAGGGCATCATGTTCCCCCCTTAGATTTTTCAACCGATACGTGCCTACCCCAATTTGCTTGGCTACCTAAAAAGGTCCGAGCCATAGATTCTGAAACTTTGAATGTTTCCCCTTCGGATCATTTTCTCTGTCCCATTTTAGGACTAAATCTCCTACTTCAAAATTATTCTCTTTGGACTTATGCTTATCAAACCACCTTTTAACTATCTGATTATGAGCTATGAAATTTGACTTTGATTTCTCTGTTTCTTCTTCCAACATGAGGAGGGTATCAATTCTTTGTTGTATAACTGATGAGGGTTGTCCTCTAGAATCCTGAGCAAGCTAAAGAGATGGAAGATACAACCCGTTCAGGAGAATGGATTCCTTTCCATATACCAAAAAGTATGGGGAATTCCCTATAGCTTCCTTAGGTGTTACTCTCTCAACCCATAGAGGGTTATGAAGTGAACTGTGCCAATTCCTCTGGTTGTCTGCAACTGTTTTCTTTAATATCCTCACTAGGTTCTTATTGGTTGGTTCTACCACTCCGTTCGCCTGTGGATAGTAGTTTCCAGAGTATCCTATTATGATTCCTTTGTATTGAGTGAACTCTGTTAATAGGATGGAAGAAAATTAAGCGGCATTATAAAAATCAAGGACGGAAGGCATACCAAACCTTGTGATCAACTAATGTTCTATGAATTGGATCACCACTTTTTCATTTACATGAGTTAGAGGGATGACTACTTCCCATTTAGTGAAATTGTTTGTGGCAGTCATATGTATCTATGTTGTTTTGAAGAACTCAGTGTAATTTATACTATGATATCTAACCCCCATTGCTCCAATGGCCTAGAGACGACCATATGTTTGAGTGGGACAACTGCTCTCTTTTCCTTTCCCATGCTTATTTGACAAATTTTACAGTTTCTAGCGTATGTGTGAGCATCCATGAACAAAGTAGTCCAATAATAGCTATCTCTCAATTTTTTGTGAGCGATGGTGTTCCCCGTGAAATGTCCACCTGCATGACCATCATGGAGCTCCTTCAGAACCTTATCTTCATCTTCGCATTCGAGACATATTAAAATTACCCCATCATAATTAACACGGAAGAGCACCGAATTTATGAGACGATATTGTGTTGATTTTAAGCTGAGAGCTCTCATTTCCCTAGGGTTTAGGTTTTCTGGGCAAGTCCCATGATGCAGGAGATAAGTAAATTTCCCATACCAAGAATCTTTCCTTGGGGAGACGTATGAAGCTTCACCACACCATAATTCCAATTCATTCTCCCACCTGGGGTTTTCATTTACTTGGTCCTGGGCTTCAACCGCTAGTTTACATAATCCTTGTCCCTTAACCAGTTTAGCAGGTTTAATATCTAGATCAAATTATTGGACTACTTCCATCTAGTTTCCTCTTATTTCCCCCATGTCCTGTTGAGTGAATAGGGATCAGAATGCTGGATGAGGAACAATGAATTTGGTATTGTTCTTTAGGATGTAAGATCTGCAGTGTTTCACTTCCTTGTATACTGCATAGGCATGCTTTTCTATATCAGGGTAATTTAGTTCAACCCCTTGGAGATTAGTGCTCATAAATGAGACCGAGGCCTTGTTGTTGTCATCATCCTTCTGAGCCAATACTAAAACTAATGATTGGTTAGAGGCAAACGTATAGAGGAAGAGATATTTTCCAAATTTAGGACTTCGTAACATTGGAGCTTGAGATATTGCAACCTTAATATTGCTAAAAGAACTTTTTCGTTCATCATCCCACTTAAATTCAACATCTTTGTGGATCAATTTTTGTAGGGGTTTGATAGTTTCAACGAAATCGGGGGTGAACTTTCTCCAAAATTGATTTTCCCAAAGAAGGATTGCATAGCCTTTTTGTTGTGGGGTAGTGGAAGCTGAGTTGTAGCTCTAATTCATTTTGGATCTATGTGAATTCCTGCTTGAGATATAATATGACCTAGTAGCTTACCTTCCTCGACACCAAAGATAGTTTTCTTAGGGTTTAAGTATATATCGTATTTACTACACCTTTCAAAAATCTGGGTTAAGTGTCAAATGTGATCTTCTCTATTCTTTGAGTACACCATCACGTCATCCAAGTAAACTACTACACATTTGTTGATTAGTCCCCGAAACACTACGTCCATGGACCTTTGGAAGATTTCCTCTGAATTGATTAACCCAAAGGGAATGCATTTATAAGAAAAGGTTCCTCACTTGGTTCGGAAGGTAGTTTTCAAAGGATCTTCCTTTGAAACTAGAACTTGGTTGTAACCTGAAAAACTGTCCAGTAGGGAGAAAATCTCAGAACTAGACATGGTTTGCAAGAGTTGCTTCATCAATGAGACTGAGTAGTTGTCCTTTTCTTATGCTCTATTGAGGTTTCTAAAATCCACACACAGACAGATTTCCCAAGACTTTTTCCTGACATGAACCAAATTTTCTACCCATGCAGAGTGCCTAACTTGGAAGATAATATTGGCATCTAGTAATTTCTTTAACTCCTGACACATGAGAGGCTCCAGGGATGGGTGGTACATCTAGAGCTTCTGTTGGAAGGGTTTCACTTCGGGCTTTAATGATATTGTGTGTTGAATGATACAGGTATCATAATTGTTTAGGTCTTAGTAGGATGATGCAAAGACATCTTGATATTATCTAAAATTTTTGAGATAGGCATTCCTTTCCTCTTTAGATACTGTCTTGCCGAGATTTATGTTCTTGGGGTTTTCCGAGGTTCCTAGATTTATAGTCTCATACATGGGACAAGAATCTTTGTGTTCATTGACCCTTTAAATATTTCCCTTAAGTCAAAAAGGTTTTCTAAATTGGCTACCCCTTTTGGTGTCATGTGAAACCTTGGTTTACCAGTCAATTTATTTGTACGAGGATCGGTTTCCGCTAATTTCTCCTGAAATACTTCATCGTCAATAGCTAGGTCTTTAAAATTATCCTGATTGGTCAAAAATTTTATGATCTTTTCATCTCCTTCAAAGACCTTCCAATTAGAAATATTTTTGGGCACTAATGGTTTGTAGAGTAGCTCCACAGTGAACCAGGAAGCTTCATAATCTTCTAGAGGTGATAGCCTTGAGGCAGTAGTGGCCAGAGAATCAACCAGAGTGTTATTTGTTCTAGGGATCACTATAATGTTGAAGGCTTCAAAATGTTCTATCAGTCTGTGCACTTCCTATTGATAATTCCTCAGGTGGGGAGAGTTGCAATGTACAGTGTTCCTTACTTGTCTAACAATGATTTCAGAATCTTTGAAAACCTTCAGTTCTTTAATGTTTAATTCTATGGATTTCCTTAGCCCTTGTACTAGAGCTTCATACTCAACAATGTTGTTTGTGCACTCAAATTCTAGTCTGAAGGATAGGAAATTTCATTTACCTTTGGGATTAATAAGGATACACCCTGCCCCTAACCCTTCTTGCGATTTGGATCCATCAAAGTATAGGGTCTAGATATCTGAGCGAAAACCATTAGTTTCTTTCTTTTCACTTTCCTCCTTTCCTACTATATGTTTTGTGATTCTCAACACAGGTTCTTGACAAAAGAAGGTTTCCTCTCTCGTCGTCGGAAAATTTTCTTGAAAAGTCATTTCATAGTTTTGAGTAAAAGGGACATCAAATGAGAGGGGGGAGAAATTCTTGAAATCAGAGTCGCATGAATAATTTCCTAGTACGAGGAAATCTACCGAAGAGGGTTCATTGAGGGTTTCTAGGTCGGTGACAGTATGTTTCAGGTATCTTTCCCTATCGATCCTGATCATATTCGTGTGTCCCTTTAATGGAAACCAAAGGTGTGCCCAATTTGTACTAAAGTATCCTTTTAACTTGTTGGACCAATATCGACTAAGTAGCAATCCATAAGCTTCTGGGATATCTACTACAATGATGTCAATTACTTGAACAAATTTCGGCTGTTTCTCCATTCTGATCATTACATCTTTGAGATCTCCTACAACCTTCACTTGGGTTTTTTCTAGTTGTATCACATGTTTATCACTTTTGAGAGGGGTTGCATTTAGTTTCTTGCATATAGATAGTGGAATAACATTAGAGGATTCCCCTGAGTCAACCAAAGAATTATGGAGGATGAATTCTCAAAACTATAGGGGAAAAGCATGTATACTACGTCTTCATGTTGCAAATTCATCAATCTAATAGCTAGTATGAATTTTTTGATATGGTCTTCAGGAAATCCCGAGGTTTCAGGGTCAAATTTAGGGAGTAAAATTTCTAGATGTCAGGGAAGATTATGTACTCGTTCAGGGATGGCCATAGAATCTATGGCCAACCAAGGTTGATTATTCTGAGGTGGGTTTCCTCTTTCTTCATTATGATCATTGTCATCTTCCATGTCATATGACAATGAAACTGAGAGTTCTAAGTTAAAACTTCATCATCGGAAAAATCATCAGGCTCAGAGTAGTTACTAGCTAGTGTTTCGGGGATTAGATTAAGAGGACATTTGATTTCGGTGATGGATAAATCTTTCAGGTCTTCTACTATGTGAACAAAAACTTGGTTGGGGGTGTCGACCCCTAGTATGCTTACTTTTTTTCTACGAGGAAGTAATAGAGTTAAGTGAAGTGCTCTGATTTGTCAGGCGTAAGCTCTTGTGATTATTCTGAACTGGTTCAAATCCTCATGAGGAAGAGAATAATCTATTTAAGGGAATACATGTTCTTCCTCTTGCTGGGGTGAGTTACTCATTTAAGGAGTACTCAATGTGTGTGGGTTGTATTGAGAATGACTAGCCATGCATGTGGGCTGTTTTGAATCTATAGGCTATGTGAAATATTATATCAAAAATATTTTCAGCCATTCATTCTTAAGCCCTCCTTCTAGCGCCAATTCTATTGAGGGGTCCTAAATCCCTTTAACTTAATAGTAGGAACCAAACTTGCCACCAAGGCCCAATTAGACTCTGTAATGTTTAATGGTGGAATGGTTCTCCATATCTTGCGATCCAGCGAATTAATCGATGGGATTTACATGGTGATTGACAAGATGTCTTCTTGTGAAATCTCCTCCTTCAGTTTGAACGTTCCTTTTTTGTAGTTTCTCTTATAGGTGGGATGGATACAAGATAAATGCTGGTATAAACTAACTAGGTAACAAAGGGAAAATTGCTTAACTACTAAAGAAGGTTGATCTTGGGATAACCCTTTTTCTCAAGCATGCAGATAATGATTCTTACACCTATGACAAGCCTAGTACTAATACATCAACTTGCTGGCATTTCAATTACTAACTGAGATACAATTTATCAGAAGAGAACATACCTGCAATAAAAATGATGGTAAGAAAAATAGTTTCCTTAGCTCTGATCACCAATCACACATTAACACAATGATTTATTTACATCATTAGAGGAAAGAATTATAAAAATATTGAATCAGATAACTTATCAACAGATTCAAAAACTATTACTCATTACAACATCCATTCATGAGATAAATTCGGAAGTAATTCCTCCTTATGATCCAATCACACACGCTTTTGATGAAAACAGAAACTTGTCTTAGGTCCTAAACAAAAATTCTCAATTAAGGTAGCTCTGAAATAGTTCTTTACAAATCCAAAATGAGTGTCTTTGCAAAAACCACCGACCTCTTCTAACGGGTCAATCCTCTTATTTATAAGATATTATTAACTAAAAATAACTATCAAAAGTGCAAGCTAATTTAAACAAAAGATCATCTCTTAGTATTCTAAGAGTCATCAAATGGTTTCACTTGAGTGGATGACTCTTCTCATACTCCAACCATTTGAAGAAGAGTTCCTCGCATGTGTTGGCATACAAGAATCTTTGTTGGTCCATCGGGGCTGAAAAGATCTCTTTTATCTGCACTGCCCATGCCTAATACTTGACTACTTTAACACTTAACTATAGTAACATTGTCCAAGCCTTGATCGAGTGTTCCATGAACTTTTTTACTTGAACTGGCACCATGTTCTCCACCTTTTCTATCTCCGTATCCCATGATTAGTCTTTTTCGACATGTAGTTTGACTATGTCATGCAAGTCAACAAAGTCATTGAGTGTGACAAATTTTGGTAGGCCGATGTATCTCATCGCCTGATTGATCTTGGTCCACCTCCTTTCACAATCGACCCATTTCTCTTGGATTTCTTGATGAGGTTATTGGGCCATTTTCACCCAGTATTTGGGTGACTTCTTTATGTAGTCGATGCTTCTATCCCTTAGTACCTGAATGTCGTGCTCTTTGGCGTCTCGTCCCTCTTGAACCGTGCTTATGTAATCAATCCTTTCCATTGCTTAGTGTTATTTCTCATACCATATTGCCATATCCTTACACGTTACCAGTGCCATGAGGGTGTCTTCCTGGAAATCAACTATCCCTGCAGTGAAAAGGTGTCGCTCATTCATGAATTTACTGTAGGAATCTTAGAATTTGCTTCTCAAGAACACTATGGCCTATGTGGAGTCCTGATAATATTTTGCAAAATGGCATAGATGCTCCAAATCCTTCATCATAGTGGCCAACTCCTCTTCATCCTTCCTCGCTCTATCTAGGGTGGCATCTATGATTTCCATCTCTGCCTCGATAAGCTCAGACGTCTTGGCATGCTTCGTGATAATCAATTTCTCCTCTGTGGTGATGAGGATAAAGTTGTCCAGAGTAAGCCTCCTCTTCTTGGTGGTTCTATTCATGATGGATTTCCTCTTTCGGTCGTAGGAGATGGATTGTATATCGACGAACTCATCCATGGGTTCGGGGATTTGCTTCTCTCCCCAAGTAAGCGTGTTTCCCACCCAATGTTGTATATCTATTCAAGACTAGGTTCTTGATCCTCTTATGTGTGTCCCGAAAGTTTGGCCTCTGGTTGTTTCTCATCGGGAGGTAAAGTACCAACTAAAATTGATGCATCAGGGGTAGGCTCGGTACTTACTTGATAATTGACCATTGAGATGTTGATTTCCTGATTTGAAATTTCTTCCCCTTGCTCACCCAATCCTAGCTTATCTTTTGGGTTGTCCTCTTGGGTTCCTGGTGTATCGAGTAGCTCAGTGTCTAAGACACTTTTGACCTCCTGGTCACTCTGTGGAAGGATTTGAGTTGGATCATTGAGAGCTGGGGAAGATACTTTCTCAGGTTCCTTTTCCTCTATAATTTATACTGGAGTCACCAGAGAAACCTCTGAACTCTCCTCATCATTATAGATAGTTGTTAAGTCATGTAAGGGGTTTGGTGCACTTGCTCCCCTTATGTCCTCTCTATCTCGGGTTGAGATGAAACATCCCCTGGTGATATGACCTATGGCATTCAAACTTCAGGGTTATCTAACCCGATGATCTCTTCAATTTGTATTAGCTCAGGGTTACTTGTACCTCCTCGAATTTCGATTGGGTTGTCAACAGGAACCCTTGTCATTTCTACGAGGTCCAGGTCATTCTGTAGGTGATCAATTACTCTTTTTTATTGTTCCATTGGGAGAAATCCCCTTGCCTATGCCTCTGGTGTCAAAACAATCCCCTACTCTACACCTGTGTTTCCTCTGTCACTCTGATTTCTTCCCTGGCTTTGAGGGCCTCTTGAGCCAAATGCTCTATTGTTTCCTCTTGTTCATCCATGCTCATGGCCTTGAAACTGGTCATTTTGAGTCGGCCATCCTTTTCACCACCTCATCCCAGTCCTGGGAATTCTCTGTGAATACTTCATCCTCGAACTTATCATGATAATACGGACAACAGGATGACACCTTTGAATCATGTTGCAGGACTAGCCCCTTTGTATCATGCTTGTGGAATCGGCCTGCCGGGAACCTGAATTCGATTTGGATAATCCCTTCATGTTTATCTTGAGTGATATCATTTACCAAATAGAACCCTACATGGAAACTGTAGGGTATGAAATCCTGTTTCTTGTCTTTAACCAGGGTGGCGTTGTAACCCTACAAGATGGTCTGATAACAATTTATCCCACAATGAGTTGGTCTAGGACATGAGCTGGTAGGATATGTGGTGCTTCAGTGGCCCTGAAAACCTTGATGTAGGTGGCATGCTCATGCAAGTACCAATAGCCTACATTGGATATCATTTTCTTTGCTTCCGTCGATAGCCTTGGGAATTCCTTCTTAAAAAGAATAAAATAAATTCGGGCAATGAATTCATGGCATATTAGGGAGTAAGATTTATTATACATGTTTTCCCATACTAAGCTAAAGTAGACGTGGAATGAGAGCTCTGCAACATGCTGTCTCATATTCATGCTGGAAAAGACGTTCTTAGCGCACATGACATCGAGCAGGTACAAGGTCATGTAAAAAGTTGGTGCCTCTCCTTCCTTCGACGTATGCGCCTGCTGCACACATATGCTTAGTTGTTTGGAGATTATTTCTCCCCAGTTGAAGCTACACCCGATGATTGTGACTATGTATGCCAAAGGCATCCAAGCTTTCGAAAACTTGGAGAAATCCTTTTCTCCGTAAAAATGGCGTATGAGAGCCATCAAATATATGTATGGCTCTCTCAGGTTAATCGTTCCATCCACTTCTCCAATTGGTGAATTTATTGTCTTCCCTCCACCATGAGGCCATCAATTGGATGGTATCATGGAGTTCATAGAAATTCACTACGAAGTCCGTGTTGAGAGACTCCTCCAGGTCCCTGAGCTTGTAGTATTTCTAGACCTCTGTTTGGAGGAAAAATTCGACGCACCCACCATTCTCATCGTTAATCAAACATTTCTTCTTGTCTGTGTGGTCGATGAGCCACTTTAGGACTTCTATGCAGGGGAAAATAGGGGTTCTTATCACCACCATGTGTAGATATGACCATCAGATGTTGGGAAACACCTGGTCATCGAGCGCCCTTACGTTCGAGTTGCTATGTGGGATATATTTCAAGTATTATTCTCTACTAATCCCATTGAAGATATCCCCCCACTATGGGAGCACCACCTTGGATCCCATGCATGCCTCTGTATCGCCAAAGGCTAGAGCTTAGATGAAAACCTTCTTTGTTTCTTTCTTGATGACAGGCTCCGGCCTAGGGACGTACTCCAATTGCCTCGCGGTTCTTGGAGAAGAACCTTTTCCTGTCTATGGTTATTTTATCTTTGGTTCTCTTGACAAGCGTCTGGTGGTTGGATTTCTCGATGACATTGTTCTTATGAAGCTTGTTAAAACTTGGTTTTTTTATCATCACAGGGTCGATACAGCCTTTGAGTTGCTCATCTTGCTCCTTCAGATGCTCTGGAATTCTCTTACACACAAAATGAATTTGTTCACAATGGTTCAAGAGATTTTAAACATGAAATATCTTACCGTGTCGCATTAGCCATTCAATTAGAGTTATG
The DNA here is from genome assembly GCA_009831015.1 of Picea engelmannii. NCBI lineage: Eukaryota > Viridiplantae > Streptophyta > Pinopsida > Pinales > Pinaceae > Picea > Picea engelmannii. The sequence continues at coordinate 268,787 of ML789504.1, read as the reverse complement.
AGTGAATTTTCAATAAATCTACCACTAAATATTTAGAACTTAAATTATCATGGGTTGATGATGGAGGCACGAGTGGTGATGTGGTCTATCAGTGATTTTTAAAAATGGTTTTTTGATTGTCGCACGAGGTAGCAACTAATTTGGGATTGGGTATTAATTATCTCCTTAAATGCCCAAAATTTGATTGTATCTAATGTTGAAAATGTCCCGTCGTGTCTCCCTTTCAGTGGGTGAATCAGGGATCAAGGTCATGCTATGAACATTTTTGTTGATATTCTCCTCTAAACTCTCTGATGTCGATCGATCTTACCATACCATGATGATGCGGAAAAGATGACTCGGAGAAGTGACTAGGACCTAGGAAACCAATAATGACTCGGGATAGAACTAGATCATATGAACTTACTACCTAGTAAAGACACATGGTGTTAGAGATCAGTGACTTATTTCTCTCATGTAAGTCGTAGTCGAGACATTTCTTAAGATATTCATTCTAAAACAAACCTTAGGTTGCCGATGTTGAAAAAGTGTCAAGGATCGATGATAAATGATAAGCCTACCAAAGTGCTCTCGGATTGGCTCTCGCAAAAAAGTCCCTATGTCGAAAATGCATTGGGGATCGACGACCGGGGATAAATTTATCATGGTCAAAATGTTTTTTGTGATCCTTCTGGGTTTTCCCCGATTCTGATAAAGTGCGTCAGGCATTGGTTATCGACTATTTATTTATGTTCTTCATTAACATCTGTCCACCCCGATTTTATCGATGCCTAAGGAAAATCGACCATCTCTTGATTCTTTATGTGAAAAACTTAACGCAGGCCAACAATTCCTTTTGCCGATGCTGATGAAGATCAACGCTTGACGACTATTTTTTTTTGAGTGGTTCCTATACCTACTTTAATTCTTTCTGACGCTGAACCTGAGAGCGTTGGGTGCAGTGTTTGGATGCCAAATCTTAATTTAGGTGTTTAGGTCTTTTAGTCATGAGGTTTCAAAAGTTCAAACAAAAGTGGATAGGCAATGAGAGTCATGAAAATCAACAAATACAAAACATTTCTCAAAATGAAATCGATTCAAACAGTGCAGAAGCCCAGGTGGTACCCAAAAAGTGAAAATTTTGATAAGGGTTTTTTGGGTGTGTTGAGTGCTCAACAAATACTTAAGAGTAGAGTTGATTTATACAATCATTTTTGTCTATTGTGGTTTACCCCTAGCCATAGAGAGATTTTCCTTGTAACAGAATTGGTGACCATACTGGGGAAATAATCTTCTTTTTCGGGGTTTGGAGTGTTTTTCTCCTTAGATTTCTCTCGTTCATATTGAGTTTCTTGTCGTATGATTTCTTGATGGTCTCTGCTCACTATGGGACTGAGTTTATTGGCCTTCTCCTTATCTTGGATATTTTTTGACACATATACATGGGTTTTTACTTGGCAGTCACGTATATACGTGTATTGTCCTTCTGCAAGCTATGTACATACATGCCTTTCCCTTGAACATTCACGTACATAAAACTTTGTTGCTTTTTTGCTTGGTTTGATGGTTGCTAGGTAGGTTTTGATGATTGTTGAGTCTTCTTGGGTCTCTGTTGTGACTTTTAAGTGTCTGTGGAATGACGACAAACCCGTCTTTGGTTGAATTTTTGGGTGGTGCTTTTCTGATCATCTTTTTCATTTGATTGTCCTTGCGTCTTGGGATGGGTGTTTTTCTCCTTGATATCCTTCTTGGTTTGTATTTTTTTACACACCGCAGAGTCTTTATATCAAGTTGTTGTTCAGTCCTTGCATTTTCATTCTCTTATATTGAAAATACAAAAATATTAGGCATTTTACAGTGATTGGCATTTTTGATCTTTTGAGTCTTTATCATTATCTTAGTGCATGTAAAGAAAGATTGAATTTTATTTAGAATTGAAGAACTGAATTGAGAATTGCAGTTTGAAAATAATATCATTTATTGGAAATTGAAGTTAGGACTTTTCATTGTATTCATATTCATTTATTTTACTTGTTGATTTGTAACATCACTAGTTTCACAACCGCACCTTTTGAGTAAGAAGGGCCATTAAAACTAACACTATAATTTAAAATTGATTAGTAATGATTTTATATTTTTAGGGTGCACAAACTAGCTTAGGATTTAGATCCTTCGAATAATATTTTGTGAGTAAACTTCTCCAAGGATATTAAATCAACATATGTGTCTAACTAAGGGAGTGAATAAATCCATTGTATAGTCGGTAATATCAGAAGGCTCCACTTACACTGGAGTTAAGAATGAGGTCACATGAGGTTGGTTGAATGGATATACCCCCGATACCTTCTTAGCGTCAGATATATTTCTGGGGATCTGTTCATATATCAAGATCTTGCTAGTTCCCTTACCTTTGTGAGAGGAAGTGATTTCAAGTTTTCAGGCTTTTCCACCCTTCCGATATGGTGGACCTGACTTATGACTATTCACCTGTGCATCGATTATACCATGGTTTCTTAGTTTCTTGACTTAGGTACCACATAGGTTACTTGCAGGGGTTATTATGTAGGTACCCTGGGTCAGATAAGGGTCAGACAACACAAAATCTTTATGGAGGATTACCTCTTCGGGGGGATCTGATCAACTGGTTGTTAAGCCCACGAAGGCCCTTATAACTGATTCTGTTACCTCCCATATTTAGCATAGGAGTCTCAGGCCCCTCTTGGGTGAGGCATACCTACTTTAGAGAGGGAGGTCCCTTTCAACCACTTTATCCCATTTGTGTGCATATTGGTCATTTGATTATTTTTGGTGTGCTCTTTGATTATTAGTATAACTTTGAGTTTTAATATTGTGCCTTGATTTTTCATTACCAAGGATAGTGGAGTTCTCGTAACTCCCTCCTTTACCGCTACCCCTCGATGACGTTCACTCATTTCATGGGGATGAATTTGTCCGCTTTTCATAATGGTATGTAGAATTATGACACTCAGTCCATGCCTTGGGTCTCTAATCACTTTCCTATTGATATGCCAAACATGTTTTCACCCATCCCATCCTCTCCCTGGTCCACCTATATGAATCTTGTAACACCCTAAGGCCAATCCCCTGCTGAATTGTAATTATGTTTATAGGTTGGTGAGACAAGTGTTTATAAGCTGGAAGACTTATGTGTTTATTAGGCCGGAGATCCCAGATGCTAAGGCCAATGAGCCTAATTTTGTATATGTAAATACTCAAATCATTAATAAACTTACATCGTTGCATGTAGACCGACCATGAAGAAAGAGTTATGGGGGACTAAGCTCCACTAGGTAGGGAAAGGGAAGGGGCTAAGTGTCTAGGAATAGGGTCTAAGCTAGAGGGCTTACCTATAAAGAAATAATATTATATTATTATTTTCTAGAGGCTAAGGTTTGACATAACCTATGTTGACCTAAGTTCCTAAGGAAAGAGAATGAGTGTTAAGTGGAACTCATGCAGCTTCAGGAAAACATGTGTCAACCTGGGCACATGAAACTTTTAGGGTGGGAAAGTCATCTCGTTGGGGGTTCCCTCACCATTCTCATGATCATCGCCACTCTCGCAAGTTGGCCATACTCCCCACTGATGCATGCACTAATACAGAGAGAGCCTAGACACAGCCAACCATTTCCTCCATTGTCGACCTCTGCAACTTCTAAAACCTGTACACCCGTGTTATGAAGCTAACCATTTTTCTTGTGAAGCACAACACGACTGCATCGTGTCTGATCCATATCGTGCCTTAGCCTTTGTTGTTGCTACCTACATTTTCTCTGGACTGGTGTGGCTTGATTTTATTACAAGAGCCCATACCCAATTTTTTTGTGGTGGTTACCCATTGACTTAGGAGTTGGATAGAAGAGGCAAGTTGTCAGGCCTGTGAGCAACTCTCTCCAAGTGAGAGATTTTGTTGAGGAAGTGCGTTCTCCTGGAGGGAGTCCTATAGAAACTATAGTACTCTGAGACTTTCGATCTAGCCTATTGTTGAATCCTTGGTAGGGAGGTGTACAACTAATGGAATTGTGATAATGAAGGTGTACAGTGTTGGGGTGGGACATGTGTGTGGGGAAAGAGGGTCTGTGGGTTGTGGGCGTAAGTGGCTCTTGGGAGAAAATCCTTCCTATTCATCTGTGTGATTTTCCTGTTGTCCTTGCCAAGCCTAGGAATCCCTTGCCCGGTGGAATTTAGTCCCAACTTGGGGGTGACCCACTGCTGAGCATGATGAGAAGCGTGGTCTAAGGATGGGAGGTTCATGGAAGGTCTGCACACAGTTGGTGGTCATATAAGTACCAAATCTTTGTTCTCTGTATGATGTGTATCTTGAAATCAAGTTATAATGTTATTAGAATTGTCTGTATATATTGCATGTATGTTTTAATGTTGTTTCCGTATGAATAAATGTCTGAACAAAATGATATAACTATTTAAATTGCATTAGATAGATATGTATATAAATATAAAATGGTATCAGAGAATGAAAATTATTCGGTGGCATGGCCTGGCCTGATGGTTTAAGGCCGAGGATGTCACAAAATGGTATCAGAGCCATGATTTCAACACTGAGCCTGAATGGGCTATGTTAGTGGAATTTGAAGATTTTTTTTTAGAAAAGAATTGTTTTCAAAATGGACAAAATTCAAGTTCAGAGCCCATGGTTTCAACACTGAACTTGTATGGGCCACGAACGAGGAATTCAGAGTAAAAATTCCAAAGAATTTTGATGTACAGAGTGCCAAAAGGGCGTTGAGAGAATACTTGGACTGTGTTCAGAAGCACAGGGGTATAACGGTTTAAGAAATGGACACAGAGAAAGAAACCACAAAAACCATGGTGTTGGGTCATAGGATCTGTTCGGGAGAAGGAGGATCCTTCACAACTGTCAGATCTGGAGAAAAGTGCATGAAGGCTAACCTCCAAGTCATTCGAACTTCGTGACTTCAGATGAATTTATGGGTTATAAGAGCAAAAGGGGCCAAAGACCGAAGTTCTGAAGTTCCGAAGAGGATCTACATCATAGATCTAGGGGGGGGGGAGTGTTTACTATTGTATTTAACCAAGGACAGATCAGAACCATAGGGATAAGCCATGTGTCAGCAGATTGGCTAGTTTGAGAATTTGACAGTTGGGAGTGATAAGGAGTGATAGAATGAAATGGAGTGTATTCTCTTATTCCATTTGCTCTATTTCATATCCTTATTCCAGAGCCTGCAATGTATGCCAAAGAGTTGGGAAACCTTCCAGAAGAGATGGAATGCCACTAGCACCACAAATGACCCTACAATCATTTTAGAAATGGTCCATTGACTTCATTGGACCTATAAACACACCAGGAAATCATACAAGAGAAAGGTACACAATTACAACAACATAATACTTGACCAGATGGGCCGAATAAAGAGAAGTTAAGTATTGTAGTGCAACTACAGCTGCGCGCTTCATATTTGAGGACATCATAACCAGATTTGGATGCCCAAAGATCCTTATGAGTGATCAAGGTACACATTTAATCAATAAGACAGTTGAAGCCTTGACTGAAGAATTTGCAGTCCACTATCAGAAGAGCACGCCATACCATCCACAAGAAAATGGGACAGTTGAAGCATTCAACAAGATCTTGGAAACAACACTCACAAAGATTTGTAGTGTGAACAAGGATGACTGGGATTTAAGAGTACCAAAAGTATTATGGGCCTATAGAACCACTTGCAAGAAGTTGACAATGTAGACACCTTTTAAGTTGGTATATGGTCTTGAATTTGTTGTTCCAATTGAATATTTGGTACCAAGCCTGGGAATTGTTGCCTTTACAGATATGGATGAACCTGGAGTTGTTCAAGAGAGGCTTGCACAGTTCGTTGAATTGGAGGAAGATAGATTTGTTGCAGGATTCCATCAACAGGTTCATAAGGAAAGAGAGAAGGCCTATCGTGACAGGCACATCAAGAAGAAGGCATTTAGATAAGGTGATCTAGTCTTGATATATGACAGTAAGTTCATCAAACATCTTGGGAAGTTCAGAACACATTGGCTAGGGCCATATGAGATCGCTTATGTTACAGAGGGATGAGTTGCACAATTGAAGACTCTGAATGGGGAGTGGAAGGAAGGATTAGTGAATGGGAGTCAGTTGAAATTGTACTATGACAACTAGATGCCCCGCAGTTCTCAGTAAATGCAAGAAGAAAAGGTTCTAGGTACCAGGTGCAGTTGAAACTGGGTACCAAACACAAAAAATACAGTATGCATAAGGAGGAAAAGGGGGCATAAAGAAAAAAGAAGAGGATGCACTGTGCAGTCAGAAGTCAAAGTAAAATAGAAGGATCTGGTCTGAAATGCCTTAGGATGAGTCACATGTGAGTGTTGGGGGCCTGTTGGGCCTTGGTTATGGAAGCAAGCGAATATCAAGGAAGAAAAAGGAAAATTCAAACTTCGCAGAAGACACAATGACTGTTACTAGGTCTAAGTGAGCAAAAGAGAAAAAAAGATGGAGTGAAGCAAGCCATTGGATGAGGAGATCGAGGATTATGGATCAGCAAGGAAGAAGGATCGTGGTAAATTCAACAAGCGGAAAAAGCCACCGTTAGATGCTTTAAAGCACCACGCGAGAATAAAGGAAAGACAGGTTGGTGAAGCCCTGAAAATATGGGTCAAGTTGACCTAGGGTTTTAGACACCTAGGGTTTTGGTATCTAGGGTTTTGGACACCTAGGTTTTGACCTAAGGATGTCGGTGAGCTATTGTAATGTATAAATAAATGACATGAGGACCTAGTTTGGTTTGGTATGGTATTGTTGGGTATATTTGTATTGATGTTAAGAGTGATTATTGTGTGAGAGAGAAGTGATAAGTGTGAGAGCCTTCTCGTATTGTAAGATCTTCAGTTGGGTACGAAGATCAACCCTGTAGTTGAGTGCGTAGGGAGGGGAGAGAAAGAGAGGAGAAGAAAGAGGATATGCTAGCTAAGAGTGCAGACAAGAACTGTATGCTTCATCTTAATATATTATAAATCATAGTTATGTCGACGTAGTCCTAGAGAGAGGGTGAACCATGTATATTTTGTGTTGTGTGTGGTTGGTATTTTTTCACTGTCATTGATATAATGTGATTGCATTATTGTTTTAGATTTGATAAGTACATGTGCAGAGTAGATCCAATCTGATAAGTGATATATGAATGTTGTTTTAGTCTTGTGTTAGATCCACTTGATATTCAACTTGGTTGTAGACATCTCTGTCCTGCAACCACCTCATAACTGCTTTGGGTGAGACTGCATCTTCTTCACAGGTGTTGCCGAAAGGGCCAGTAGTTAGGGCTTGTTGGTGCGCTCTTGGAGCTGAAACCTGGGTCTGCCCCTATGCCAACACAGCTTAAAAAATAATAAATATTTTGTCTCAGTGAAAATTAATTAGTAACCATCAATCACATGAAATGGATAGAGACACAAAATATTTATGAGGAAACCCATAAAGGGAAAAACCTCTTCTTCTTCTTCTTGTGGATGTAAAGCAAGCAAGCTACTTCAGTTACATCAAATTTTGTCTGAGCAACTACTCAAATGATGCTACTACCTCTTTATCTTCAACACCTACTGAAAGACAACTTCTATTGCTTGAATGCAAGCTTCAACTTGCAATGAGATGGTTAGTCTCCCTAGGTCCTCCCCTCCTCCCTTAGTACTGGCTTCAACCTGTTTCAAACACTCTTCTTAAACCATCAATATCCTTTTGTTAATTTCCTTCTATGAAAAACAAACCTGTAACCATCAATTCCATCTTTACCAAACCTGTTATTGTTTTCAACCAATACGTATCTTAATCGCATGCAACCCTGTTCACACTCTGTCAATTCTAAAATTGATCAGCTCAATCTATTCATGATTACTCTGTTATAAACCTGGAAATCAAATCTGTACATAATCTTCATTGCAATAAATAATGACCTCAATGTATATTTGAATTACAAAGACAACCTTTAACTATTTAATGCATTTATCTTAGATATAATTTCTCAATCAATCAAGCATTTCATACCTCTATTATAGATCTATATCATAGTTTATTCACTTTAAAAACAACCATACAATCTGCAACATCAGAGTGTACCTCTTCTTTGTGCATTTCTTATTTAAGGAGAAAATCAACTATTAACCTCCAGACTTTTCACAATCAAGAAACCAAACACATACCTCTGCACTTTCTAACTGTCTCAAACACATTTACCCCTGTGTTTTCCTTCCAGCAAATGAATAATGGAGTTCCAGGTAAAAATGTTTTTGAATCTCTACATTTTTCTCTTCGACAAATGAGCAATAGAGTTCCAAGAAAAAATATTTTTGAATCTCTACGTTTTTCTCTTCGACAAATGAGCAACAGAGTTCCAAGAAAAAACGTTTTTGAATCTCTATGTTTTTCTCTTCGGAAAATGAGCAACATAGTTCCAAGAGAATTTTTTTTTGAATCTCTACGTTTTTCTCTTATGAAAATGATGAATGGACTTCCAAGAAAAAACGTGTATTACCCTCTGTGTTTTTCTACAACTAAAAAACCCATCACTAAGTTCCTGAACACACTCTATTCTCTCTGTGTTTATCTTTCACTCTTACCAAGATAATAAAGTTTTTACATTAGTTGATGTAGTTGTCAATGTTAACTTTTGTCTCACTTATCAAAACCCATCATCGAGTTCTTGAACACACTCTATTCTATTTGTGTTTCTCTCACTCTTACCAAGATCAAAAAGTTTTTACATTAGTTGATGTAGCTGTCAATGTTAACTTTTGTCTCACTTATCACAAAAGTCTAACTCCTCTTAACTGGAAAACTTCCTTAACATGTGAGCTTTGGTGATATAAATTATAATGCACTTTTCTTGTCATTTTCAACTAAGCCTTTGACCACCCGTTCATTGGGTTAATTGAGTTTCTAGTCCAATAACAAGAAAATCAAACTCTTACTCATAAATGCAATAATGAGAAGTTTGACATCAATGACAACAATGCTAATGCCCATTCACTCTGTGAAAATTAGCCAACAAGCTCCCCCTTTGATATTGATGGCAAACTTAAAACTATTCTTCCCCTTTTGTCATCGATGGAAAATGATCAATCATACTCCTCTTGTCAGAAAGGCCAAGAAATACCAAGAGAAGATCACCTGTACAATAGCTGAAACAACATCAACTCCCCCTATCAAAAAGACATGAATCTTTGCAAACTGTAACCAAAAGGGAAAAAGTATCATAGAGGGGCCAAAATTCTAATAACAAAGCTGAAAGATGCACCATGGAAACCTGCAATCCTGAGTATAAGGAAAGAGAAAGACAATTACAGAAGGCAAACCCCCAATTGATCCCTGAGACTTTCAAATTGCATTTTAGGTAAGGGCTTGGTAATTATATCAGCAATCTGATATTTCGTACCAACATACTACAACTTAATGATGTTACTTAAAACCTGCTCTCGGATAAAATGAAATTTAATAGGAATATGTTTCATTTTGGAATGAATAACTGGGTTTTTAGAGATACTAATGGCACTGGTGTTGTCATGAAAAATAGGAATGGGAGCATCATAATGAATGTGTAATTCCAATAACATTTGTTTCATACAGAGAACCTGAGTGCAACAATTTGCAACTGCAATGTATTCTGCCTCAGCAGTAGAAATGGAAACTGTTGATTATTTCTTGCTAGACCAACTCACCAGACATCCTCCAAGATAGAATGTTGCTCCACTAGTACTCTTCCTGTCATCAACACAACCTTCCCAATCAACATCAGTGAAATCATATAAATCAAGTTGATTACCCTTAGGATACCATAAACCATACTCTATTGTTCCCTTAAGATATATGAGGATCCTTTTGACTGCAAGTAAATGAGAAGCTTTAGGAGAGGCCTGGAACCTAGAAACTTGACAAACTGTATGCATAACATCGGGCCTTGTAGCTGTAACATATAGAATACTTCCAATCATAGATCTATACATTGTCTACTCAACATTTTCAGAATCATCATTTTGACTTAACTTACATCCAGTAACCATGGAAGTGCCAACTGGTTTACAATCCTGCATTTGAAATTTCTTGAGCATTTCATTGATATGTTTAGTTTGAGAAATGAAAATACCTTCATCAGATTGAGTGATTTTAAGACCTAAGATAAATTTCATTTCACCAAGCATGGAAATTTCAAACTCATTATGCATACTTTCAACAAACTGTTGGCTAAGTTGATCATTATTACTCCCAAAAATAATATCATCTACATAAATCTCAACAATGACTAAGCTATCATGTTCTTCTTTAATATAAAGATTACTATCAGTGTTTCCTTTTCTCTATCCTTGTTGCCTTAAGTATTTATCAAGCCTGGAATACCAAGCTCTTAGAACTTGATTTAGCCCATACAAAGCCTTTTTCAACCTGTAAACATGATTTTCTACTTCTTGCACCTGAAACCCATATGGTTGTTCCATGTATACTTCTTCCTCTAATTCACCATTTAAAAATGCATATTTTACATCCATTTGATAAACTTTAATGTGCTTGGAACTAGCATAAGCCAAAATCAGCTTAATGGATTCCATTCTTGCAACAAGAGCATAAGTTTCTCCATAATCTATGCCTTCTACCTGTGCATACCCTTTACAAACCAGTCTAGATTTATTTCTAGTCAACTTACCTGCTTCATCCAACTTATTTTTGAAGACCCATTCAGTCCCAATAACATTCTTATTTAAAGGTCTAGGAACCAATTCCCATGTCTCATTATTTTCTATTTGACTAATTTCTTTTTTCATTTCTTTCATCTAGTATTCATCATTGATTGCTTCTTCAACATTATTGGGTTCAAACAAAGAGATTAATGATACATGTTCGTGATTTGAACTAGATTCTTTCTTTTTGCTTCTAGTTTCAACACCTACATGTATATCACCAATGATTTTGTCTTCGGGATGATTTCTTTGTACCCTTTTGTTTGGAGTCTTATATGGAGTTCACCCCTGCACCAAAGTAGGAATCATATTTTCATTGTTATCTGATTTAATTTCCTCTATATCACTTGATTCTTCTTCCATTTTCAGTTTGTCATATATTTAATATGTCTGGTGATCTTTCTGTTCAATTTTGGATTTTAAAAATGAAGATTCATCAAATTTAACATCTATGGCTTCAACAACTTTCTTCAATCTGAAATTGTAGCACTTATAAGCTTTTCTTGAGCATTAATATCCAACTAAAATACCTTCATCAATTCTAGAATCCAACTTTCCCATATTTTTACCAACTTTCTTTATGTAACACTTACTACCAAAGATTCTAAAGTGTTCTACACTTGCTGGCCTACCTTTCCATAACTGATAAGGTGTTTTTTCATAGTTATTTCTCAACAAGCTTCTATTCAGAATATGAACAACAGTATGGATAAATTGAGGCCAAATTATGTTACTTAGTTTAGATTCATTTAGCATTGTTCTTTCCATCTCCATAACAATCCTATTTTTCCTTTCAAGAACACCATTTTGTTGAGGTGTTTCAGTAAAAGAAAAATGTCTTTTGATACCATTATCATCACAATACTTATTTAATTCTTTAGAAACAAAATCTCCCCCATTGTCTGATCTTAAGCATTTAATTTTCATGTCAATTTCATTTTCAGTCAATTCTTTGAAAATTTGAAAACAATTGAATGTTTCAGACTTCTTTTTCAATAGAAATATCCAAGTCATCCGAGTAAAGTCATCCACAAATAACAAAAAATATATTTCACCATTTAATCCTTTTGTCCTCATAGGTCCACAAACATCATCATGTGTTATTTCCAATGGTTTTGTTGTAGAGTGTTCTTTGGTCTTAAACCTAACTCTAGTTTGTTTACCATGTTGACACTGTTTGCAAATAGAACTGGTAAGATTATTCATGACAGGTAAATCTCTTATAGCTTCTTTTTTGTTTAACTGAATCAGATTTTCAAAGTTAATATGCCCAAGCCTTTTGTGCCACAACCAACTTTCATCTTCATTCCCAAGATAAGAATTTTCCTTTTTCTCATCTAGTATGTAAATATTGTTCGGTGTTCTTGTAGATGTTCCAACAAACCTATTTGTTTTGACATATCTGATTTGACAATTTTTAGAATCAAAAATCATATAATGCCCTTTATCACAAGTTTGACTTACACTTAATAAATTGTGTTCCATATACTCAACCAACAAGACATTTTCAGCCATAATATTTTTGTTATTCAGACACACAGTACCTCTTCCAATTATCCTAGTTGATTGTTCATTACCAAAAGTGACTGTAACTTCTTTTCCTTCATCTAATGTAACAAAATTATGTTTTCTTCCTGTCATATGTTTTGAACATCCACTATCCACACACCATTTTACTTTATGATCATCCTGTAAAGCTAGAGTGCATTTTTCAGATTCTAAAGGGTCACTTTTCTTTTTCCACCATCTAGCTTTCAGATTAGCATAATTAGGTTCAATAGATTTCTGAAAGTTCATTGGATAGTTTCTTGACACATGTCCAAAATTATTACACCTATGACATTCACCCTCAAACTTTAAAACATCAAATCTGTTATAGAAATTGTTCACACTGTTTTGAATGGTTCTATCATGCCTTCTTCCATAATCAAACCTAGATTTGTCATGATTGTTATGTGCAATCATGTTTCTTGAAAAGGCATTGCAAAAAGCATCTTTATGTCCATAATTGTAACAAAAGAAACAATAGCCATCAACCCTGTTCTGGTTCCTCTCATAGCTTCTTCTATGTACTGTTGAAGTTTGATTTCCTTCTTGCTTTATTGATTCCATCTGCTTGCTAGCGTTTTCACATTTGTGTGTCCTATACCTGCTTTTTAAAAACTTGTACTAGTACTTGCATTGGTAACCTCAGATTTATAACCAGTTCCAGTTTTGTCATTTGTTGGCATTTGATTACTAATAATTTGTTTCAAAATCCTTGAGCTATCATCCATGTTATTTTCTTGTACCTTCTTTCTTAATGAGACAACTTCAAGTTTCAGACCATCATTTTTCTTTTCCTTTTCTACAAGCAAATTGTTTAGTGCTTCCTCAGTTACTCTAGCTTCTTTTGTTTTGAGATTTAAACCAATTATCATAGTTTCAATGCTTTCTATCAACTTGTTAGATTTATGTATCTCATTTTCAATATTCTTAATTTCTTCTTTGAAATGTTTACATTCTCTTCTTACCTTTCTAAGTTCAGTCAAAGCACTTACAAGATCAGCTTCCAAATCAACTTCACCTTCTTCTTCGTCATTAATTTTATCATTCTGATTTTCTATAGCCATAAACAGTCTTATATATGAGATAACATCACTTTCATCTGATTCTGAAGAGTCACTAACATCTTTAATAAATAGACTTTTCTTTTTATATGAGTTTCTTTGAAAATACTTCTTATATTTGTTGTTGTATTCTTTACTCTTTCTATTGCTTTCTTCTTCACCATCAGAATGCTTATTGAAAGGACACTTAGAATAAAAATTTCCTATTCTACCACAACCAAAAAATTTAAGAGGAATCTTACCTTTGTATTTGCCAGTACCCTTTTTCAGATTTTTGACAAAATTAGCTTCTTCCATATCCTCTTCTGAATCCCCATAATTGTTGGTTTCTGCTTCAACCTTTTTCTTGTCCTTCTTTGCTGCCTTGAAAGTTGCTTCTGTCCTGGTAGAATTCTCACCAGAGGTCCTCATCTCATATGCTATTAGTATCCCATGTAGTTCATCCATTTCTAAAGTAGCAAGATCAGTTCTTTCTTCTAAAGCAGATATTTTTGGATCAAATCTTACAGGTAGAGATCTAAGTACCTTTTGTACAATATTAGCATTTTTAACTTCTTCTCCTAGACCTCTCATGGTATTAACTACATCATCAATACAAAGGAAGTAAGTTGCTATATATTCAGATTCTTCCATTTTCAAACTTTCAAATTGACTCCTATATGACTGTAACTTAGCATTCTTCATCTTAGTATCTCCTTCATAAACATTTTTCAACTTGTCCCATAATTCTTTTGCTGACACATAGTGCATGACCTTAATAAATTATGACCCTACTAAACCTCCAAGTATTGCATACATAGCTTTGGAATTTATTTCATAAAGTTTCTTACCTGCAACATCTATTGGAATGGAGCTTCAGGATTCTCCAATGAGAGGGTCTTAGTCAACATTTTGTTTCCTCACCCAGACCGCGCACGTGCCCTTGACCTAGCTCTGTTACGATAGGGTTTTGAGTGAGCCGCCATGGCAGCCCAGGGAGGGGAGCCGCCGCCCCCTCCTTTCCCCACCTCCTCCTTTCGACACCTAGTAGAAGCCTGCAGCAAGAAATCGACCGTCTCAGAAGCTCCAAGCTTTGTCAAGAAATTGAATGATATTCTAGAGATCGATCTCCCTCCTGAATACCTAATGAAAGTCGCCCTATCTCTCTCTGAATGAGGACTCATCGGTCAGTTTATGGGACTCTGGCCCTCAACCAGATCCACAGACAACTGGATTCAGCGAAACTGGAGACCCCTGATAACAAATAGTGTGACCTGCAAGTGCAGAGGCTGCCACGAATATGGCCATTTCCAAAGAAACTGTTCAAAAATCCCCCCCTCCACTGAAAAAGAAGGGGACGAAGGTTGGAAACAAGCCCGGAAAGGGAGATCAAGAGCAAGAGGCCAAAGGAATGAGCAGACAGAACCATAGAAAACCAAACCCACGGAAACCACAGAAAAGGATAACAACTTCAGAATCTTAGCCAAAGAAATGGAGGAAAGAGCACAAGATCCAAATAAGGAAGTTCAAGAGGGAGGAGAGAAAGATCAGAATCCTGAAGACAAGGGGAATACGCCAAAAGAAGAAGCAGGGATGCAAAATAACTCCCCCCAGAAGCAGGATGACAGTCAGAACATAGAGGAAGGGGAGATCTCTATAGGCAGCGAATCAGACGAAGCAAATGAGGTTTGGGCCACCCCAAAGAAAAAGGAAAGAGGCCAGAAATAAAAAAATGCTGAAAGGAACCAGGAAGCCTATAAAGATGTGCTCAACGGGTCACAACCCATCATCAGAAAGGTGATGACTATTCATAACACACGGAAGAAGGCCAAAGCCTCCCAA
>ML789504.1:243039-253602 GCA_009831015.1 Picea engelmannii | reverse complement strand
AAAGATATTCTCAAAACCTCGAAAGCAAGTATCCTATTGCTCCAGGAGACCAAAATATGCCAGCAAGATGCGCTCAAAACCTTGTCGAATGTTTGGAAAGGAAGCCTCAAAGTCACCGGAAACGTCAGGGGTGCCTCAGGAGGGCTCTGCACAATATGGGACGCCTCCAAAATAGACATGCTCAGCTCTGACATCTGCATGCATTGGATTCACACTAGATTACTCCACAAAAACATGGGTTGTCAGGTAAGCATCTTTAATATTTATGCTCCACAGCTATTGGGGGAAAAAAAACACTGTTGGGAGTCCCTGCAGGCCTGTCTCCAGCAAAACAATCTCACCAATATCATCCTCGGAGGAGATCTAAATGTAACTCTAGCCCAGGATGAGAAGAGGGGCGAATCGATAGTGAGAGACCCGGACAGAGAATGGGTAGAGGACTTAGCCTCTGCATGGGACCTTCTTGATATTAAACCAGCCAAAGGCCACTACACGTGGACCAATAAGAAAATTGGTCCTGGGCACATCGCTGCCAGACTAGACAGATTGCTCATACAAAGCTCCCTCCTACTTCTAGGACTCGAAGCAAAAGCAAAAATGCTGGCCCACAGTGCTTCTGATCACAAACCAATATGGTTAGAAATCAAAAAAGACCAAGTTAGAGGGCCCATCCCCTTCAGATTCAGCCCAAACTGAATAAATGATAAAGGGTTCACAGAGCTAGTAACAAAAGTATGGGCCACCACAGTTCAAGGCTCAGCATCCTATGCGTGGGAGGAAAAAATTAAAAGGCTGAAATTTGCTCTGAAGTCATGGGCCAAGAGCCAAGCGAGCCCAATAGCAATGCGCCTAGCAGCCCAAAGCCATCTCGAGGCTCATCAGCTGGCAATGGAACAGAAGGAGATCACCCTGGAAATCTTGCAACATGAAGACAGCCTTCAAAGGCAATGACACCAAGCCTGCAGAATGGAGGAAAACTATTGGAGGCAGAAGTCGAGAAGCTTATGGATGAAAGAAGGAGACCGCAACACAACCTACTTTCACAAACAAGCGGAAGCAAGGAAACAATACAAGGCAGTGACGGAAGTTCAGGTCCAGGACAAAACAATTGCAGACCCAGATGGCATTAAACAGGCAGCTTATGAAACTTTTGAGAAGATATACACAGACCCAAAGGACGTGGCTTTGGACCAGCAAGGATACCCCTTCACGCTTATTCCAAAGCTAATAAATGAAGACATCAGCAACAAGATGACAAGAGAGGTATCGTAGCAAGAAATAAAGGAGGCCCTTGACCAGATGAACCCAGACAAAGCTCCGAGACCGGACGGGTTCACTGCCAGGTTCTATCAGAAGTGCTGGGAAATCATTAAAGAGGATCTAACCAAAATGATCCAGAAGTCACAGCAGGCCAGCAAGCTGGGAGGAAGTACCAACTCTTCCTTTCTGGCACTCATCCCGAAAGAAAAAGGAGTGATTTCCTTCAACAGGTTCAGACCAATCTCTTTATGCAATACAAGCTATAAAATACTTGCCAAAGTAATAGCCAACTGCCTCAAGGCAGCTCTCCCACTCATCGTTCTTGAAAATCAAGGAGGCTTTGTCCAAGGGAGGCACATCGCCGACAACATCATCCTGGTTCAAGAAGCGATTCACTCTAGCGTTTTAAGGAAAGAAAAAGGTATGGTCATTAAACTAGATCTCGCTAATGCTTTTGATAGAGTCAGACATGAATTTCTATTTGAAATTATGAGGAAGTTTGGATTTGATTTACATTTTATAAGCTGGATAAAAGCCTGCATTGGATCTCCTTGGATACCCCCCTTGGTGAATGGGAAGGTAACTGCCTTCTTCAAAGCCTCCAGGGGTCTAAGGCAAGGCTGCCCTCTGTCGCCACTACTCTATGCACTTCAAGCTTCAGTTCTCAGCTATCAATTGGAAAACTCCCAAATTAATAAAGATCTTCATGGTCTAAGAATAGCACAAGGGGTGAAAGACATCAACCATGCACAATTTGTGGACGACACGCTGCTGCTGGGTGGAGCAAGCCCAATCATAGCAAAAAAATTCAAGGAAGAGCTGGATGCCTATGCAGCAGCCTCTGGCAATGAAATAAATCAGACTAAAAGTAACATTTATGGCTGGAACATCACCCCAAATGAAATGCTGAGAATTACAAGAGTTCTAGGGATGGAGGGGCACACAAACTGGGAGGCCTTTAAGTACCTGGGAGTTCCAATCTTTAAGTCTGCCCCAAGAGCTTCTCACTGGAACCATATTGCAGAAAAACTCAAGAATAAATTCACTTCTTGGGGGGCCAACTGGCTGAACTTAGTAGGGAAGACAGTCCTGATAAAGGCTGTAGTGGCTAGCCTCCCAATCTATCAATGCTCGCTACTGTTAGCACCAGCCATAGTCATCCAAAACCTTGAGGCATTTCAGAGATGATTCTTGTGGGAAGGAGGAAGACAGGAAAAGAAGAAGCTGCACCTGGTTAGTTGGGAAAAAACCACAAAATCCTACATGGAAGGAGGTCTCAATTTTAAAAATACAAGGACTCAAAATCTGGCCTTAGGGGCAAAGCTTCTCTGGAAAATGGTCACCGGCAAACCCACCTGGATTAAACGAGCTCTATGGAGGAAATAATTTCGAGGGTCTTGGGATAGAAGCTTAGAACTCCCATGTAAGGAGTTGAAAAGTTCCCCCATCTTCGCGCTCTGCAAAAAAGCGCTGCCTCTCTTCATTCCCCATCTAACCTGGGTGCCGAAAAATGGCAGGAAAATAAGAATTTGGACAGACTCAATAATGGGCGATCCTCCGCTAGATCAGGTTCAGGATCTACAAGGCCTCAAAAGATGGATGGACGGTCAAAACATCTTAACACTCTCAGACATCTCAGTATGGGGAGAAGAAAGGCCTCACCTCTGGCAAGGGTGGGCAGTCCCAAATAGGCTAGCTTTTCTAAACAGTCAATGGGATGCTCTCAAGAAGTGTCTTCAAGGGAAAGCCCCTCTAAAAAAGACAGGTAAAGACGATCGAGGATGGGGCAAGAATGCTAGGGCTTACACCACAGTAGAGGGTTACCATCTCTTCAACTCCGTCCCCACTGCAATGCCAAATCCAGCACTTTGGAAAGCAGTCTGGAATTATCATTCCCTCCCAAAAATTGACCTCTTCAGTTGGACCTTGGCGCACAAGAGTATCCCAATGGGGGAGAATATCTAAAGAAGGGGTTGGGAAGGACCCTTTAGATGCCCTCTATGCCTCCACGAAGAAGAAACAACTGACCACCTTCTCCTAAACTGCAACTATTCAAAAGAAGTCTGGATGAAGGTAACAGGCTCCCAACCAGCCACCAACTTCCCGCTTGATGTAATAAGCCTACTCCTCCAATGGGAATCCTTGTTCCCCTTTGCCGACAAGAAAATAAACCAAACTCTCTGGATATGGGGATTACTTCCAAAGTTTGTTCTATGGAATCTCTGGTTAGAGAGAAATCATAGAATTTTTAGAGATAGCCAATTAAGTGAAGTCAGAACTGCCACTAAAATTCAAGCTATGCTGGGGGAATCAACTGCACACCTCTGCTCCACAGTAAAGATACACAATTTGGATGAAGAACAGGGGAGTTGGATAGCCCAATTCAATATCCCAGGATTAGAAAGCCAACAAGGAAGTCATCCAATTCAAGAAAGCTGGGAGATCAGGAAAAGTGGAAAGGAATTTGCCAACTGGAAAAGAAATATTAAAACGCCTATCCTCTACTTTGATGGGGCCTCGAAAGGGAACCCAGGCCAGGTCGGAGGAGGGGGCATCATTGAAGATCCCAAAAAAGACATAGTAACACAATATTCTCTCGGACTCGGTATAGAGTCCAACAACAGAGCCGAGGCATTGGCTCTCTGTCAAGGTTTTCAACTGGCAGTTAAAATCAAAACCCAGGACTTGAAAATCATAGGTGATTCCAGAATAATTATACAGGCCATGATTAAGCGCTCCACAACTCAAAGCATCAATCTCAACAATCTCCTTGATAAAATTCGCCTCCTTTTAAGGAATTTGAATTCCTATCAATTCTATCACGTGTTAAGGGATCTAAATCGAAGTGCTGATAAAGAAGCCAACCAAGGTGTGTTATTGGAGGCTGGGGTGCTGTCAGTGAATGGCATAATGGAAAAAGTGGAGATCCCATGAACCCACGCATTCCACAGGCACTCATCCAAATGCTAGATCGCGCAGGAGCAAAGGATTCAGGTGAATCGCACAGGCAGACAGGGACAAAAGCTTTGGTTGGACGAAAGGCTAGGCTAAGTACCATGAGGAATGGGGCCCCAGATCTGGAGGAGACAAAAGATCCACGTGACCATAGCCAGAATCCAAAGGCAATAATGAAAATGAGCGAGAAAGAAATAAAGGGAGGTCTGCCCCCTCTCATTCCAGCTCAAGCAAAGGTCTGCAAGACGTTTAGGAATCCAGAGAGGGTGAAGCAACAGAGTAAGCGAAGCAGAACGCGCGTGGTGAGAGCTCGAAGGGAGATGGCGTCTTCATCAAAAGGGAAGCTGAGCACAGAGGAGCATCTGAAGGAGATGGACAAAGCTCTAGCAAATCTGCAGTAGCTGCTTCAGCACCAATTAGATTTTTTAGAGAACTTGGACGTGGGGGCTAGACGCAGGCTGGAACAACTTGAATCTGACATCACCATGACCAAAATTGGTTTTGCGGAGGAGCTGGACAAGCTCCACAAAGAGCTGAAGAACCCACATTAAGAATTTGATGAGAGGATGGAACAGCTGGAGGCTAAGATGGCCCAGCTGAACAACAACTGGAGCCAGGAAGAAAAGAAGTAATCTCTGGTTGTAAAAGTAATTGTAAGCAGGCTCTACAAGCACTCTGGCATTTTGTTTTAGCCAAGGCTTTAAATAAGCAGCATGTTAAGCAGTAAGGGAGCTAAGTCAGTTCATAGGTATAGCTTCAAAGTAGAATGTAATCAGGAATGTAGGCCCGAAGACACTTGGGGCCATTTTGTAACTGAATCTGTGGCTTTGCCACCCCTCTAATATAAACCATATCCGTTTACCTCAAAAAAAAAAACATCTATTGGAATGGTTGTTGGAACACTATATTCATTCACCACAGCTTGCCAAACATATACTCCTTGACCTTGCAAAAACAATTTCATCCTGATACTCCAAAAGGCATAGTTATGTCCATCAAATAGAGGTAATCCGTGTTTTGTAAATTCAGATTTCTTATCCATCATAAAAGACCAAACTTCTAGTGATTAAACTGAGTTCCAAAGTAACCCGCTCTGATACCAATTGTTAGAAAATTTGAGAAAATGAGAGGGGGGGGGGGTGAATCAGTTGTATACACAATTTTAACTTTAATTATCTCTTTAACACATATTACTTCTTTAATGCAGCTTAAAAATTAATAAATATTTTGTCTCAGTGACAAACCACGGTGTAATTCATCCTGCGGTATAGAAAGTGTAGTCATGGCTTCAAGGATAGCCTCATCTGAAGGCAATTCAAAATCTGAGAAATCATGCAACTGAGGGTCGACAGTCCCAAAGGGTGAAGTAAACTGACCATACTCCATATGACAATGGAGGTTCTGACCAAGACTGGCAGAGTCTATCAACGAATAATCATGATCACGAGGGCTTGAGGATCTACTAATAAAGAGATCAGACTCATAAGGATACTTAAGCCCACTTGGACCAAGAGGGGGAAGCAAGGGCTCCCATGCCCCCATTGGATGCACCAATGGATCAATTGTTGATTCCAAGTCTCGAGAAGGAAAACATGATTGCACAGGTTCCTGCTCATAAGCAATTGAACATCGAGGATAAGATGCCACATAATTAACCTGTGGCAGGGTGGAGTCTACACGAACACTAGGAACATATAAAGGGGCAGCCTGAACTAACGTTGAATGAGGATGGTGATTATTAGATGCGAGCTAGTCAATAGTGACAATGCTTCCATTGTGAGGGAAGTGCATCACCTGGAAGAGCATAGATACCATAGTGTTCATAGCATATACATAATCACGCCCGAGAAGCATATTGAAATCTAATGGGCCTTGCACCACTATAACATCGACACAGACAATGTTCCCACCTAACGAGATAGGAAACTGAGGAAGAACCCCCAATTATTCACTAGGACATCTGTCAAAAGCCAACAACTCATTTGAAGCAGACACAAGTTTGGGAGAACCCAAGACTTTCTAAACCGAGGAGGATAAAATACTTGCAGAGGATCCTTCATCCACAATACATCAATAAATGTTTGTTGAATTAACTTCAACCCTTATTTGGAAGGGTGCAAAGGAAGGAAGACGAAGCTCAACAAGGTCATTCCGATCAAAGGAAACCATCCTAGGGCTTGGAGGGGGTGTGCTCGAAGTGAGCAGAATGCCCCCTTGTTCTGAAAATACTAAACCGAAAATGATAAAAACATAGTCGGTAGACACGTCACTCCCCAAAAGAAGAGTGGGATCATCTGATGACTGCATCATGATGACTACTTTTGCAGCCAATGTATGAATAGGTTACGATACTAGATGGTCTAAAGGCACCTCACCCCCCAAAATAGGATTGGGATGGGCCGATGAATGCATCGGCATGACCACTTTTGCAACCCATGGTTGAATAGGCTGCGAGACTACATGGTCTAAAGGTACCTCACCCCCCAAAAGAGGAGTGGGATTAGCCAATGTCTGCATCGGCATGACCACTTTCGCAACTAATGGCTAAATAGGTTGCGAGACTACATGGTCTAAAGGCACCTCGCCCCCCAAAATAGGAGTGGGATCAGCCAATGACTGCATCAAAATTACCACTTTTGCAACCCATGGCTGAATAGGCTATGAAAATACATGGTCTAAAGGCACCTCACCCTCCAAAAGAGGAGTGGGATCAGTCAATGACTACATCGGCATGACCACTTTTGCAACCAATGGCTGAATAGGTTGTGAGACTACATGGTCTAAAGGCACCTTGCCCCCCAAAAGAGGAGAGGGATCAGCCGATGACTGCATCGGCATGACCACTTTCTCAACCAATGGTTGAATAGGTTGAGAGACTACAAGGTCTAAAGGCACCTCACCCCCCAAATGAGGACTAGGGTCAGCCGATGACTACATCGACATGACCACTTTATCAACCAATGGTTGAATAGACTGAGAGACTACAAGTTCTAAAGGCATCTCACCCCCCAAAAGAGGAGTGGGATCAGCCGATGACTGCATCAGTGTGACCACTTTCTCAATTAATGGTTGAATAGACTGTGAGGAAACCTCAAAAGACTCAAAATCATAAGAGCTTGCAGACAAGGACCGCAATCTTTGTACCTCTGGAATGCCAGGGCACAAATGAGTAAGGTGATCTCCCTTGCAAAGATTACAAGGGAACTTAGAATTATGTCCTATTCGTCTAGGTTTCTCAATAGAATTAATGCCCCCAGCATAACTAGCAGTGGCTAGTTGCACATCTCCAACATGACTTGCAGAGGTTGGTGATTTTGTCTTCCTATTCTTCCTCTTTCTATTTCGTTTAGACTTCTGGTTACTAGTAACTGTACTTTCACCAGAGGCAGGAGAAGGAGGAGGAGAAGACTTTGCTGATGAAGAAACATCAACACGGTGCCCATGACTTAAGGTGCTTAACTGAGAAGCGTCAAGAGAATTCAGGACATTTGGAATGGTACCCGACCAAACAAGTAGTCCCACATTCAACCCAGTAATGTACAAAGTGGCCATCAAAGGGACACCTGTTGGACACACCTACCACACTTAGAGGGGGGGTGAATGAGTGTGGGGATCTTTTTCCCAAAACTTCCCTCTTGTACAAAAACTCATCAATTAGCTCAACATTTATTCATTACCCATTGTTGTCATTTATAACCAGTTAGATGTAGGCACATATCAGCAACATATATCAGCAATATATCATCAACAATTCATCATCACAATGGACACAAAGAACACAAGATGTATGTACAATTTTCTTTTATTACGGAATACAATCCTTGGGTTTATAAGGAACAACTGAATAGAGTACAACTCTACAAGAGCACCAGCTCTATATGCAATAATCAACTTACATTCTCAGCACCAACTGAGATGAGGCAACAATCCTCAACAGATATCAATCTGTCAATAGGTACGCGACCTGTCAATAGTGCAGCCCGTATGTGCACGCGTCATGGCTCACTACAACCCACGTGTGAACGTGGCCAATATATAATGTAACAAGCGTATGCTATAGGGTTTTTCTTTGCTTCACATGCTTAGATCATCTGCAACTTGCAATCACTTTCTCTTCTATCTTCCACTGTCCAAACTGACCCACAACTAGTCACAACACATCCAATCTCTCCAATAGCTTGTTCATGCTCCACAATAAATCAATATGAATGCTATCTCAATAATGTATAAATAACTAGTATACCATAGAAATCATGTCACTACTGAATCACAAGAGTGCTGCTCACTCCATCAACGAAATCAACCAAACTGAGCCACATCATAGAAGCCATACCAAGAATTCCCTAAGCATTCACAACATATCAAACACTAGTATCTATCAAGACAATAATGTAACCATACCAGTGTCTTAGTGATAGATCTGAGGCCATAGAATGCAGATCTGGAACTTGCCTCACCATCCAAGAGCTTGGCACCAGCTCAAACACAAATCTCCATGAGGTTATTCAGTCCACGCTCCCTGTACACAGTCAGCCTGCGCATACACTCACCCTATACACAACCATCCCGCGTGTACATGCACCCTATACACAACCAACCCACATGGGAATCATAAAATAGGGTTTTCTGTGAATCCGAGACTTTTGTCGTCAAGATCTCCGACATTTCCGAAACTTTGATACATCCATGAGATCCTCCTCTATCTCTCTACCTCAGAATAGATCTTCAATCATGCTCAAGAGATACATACCAATAAGATGCTCTCACAAGAAGCTCTCCATCAATACTCCAAAATATATTACCAAGAAGGTCTCCATTGATCCACAAAAAGGATTCTCACCAAATGTACATTTTACAAGAGATACTAGCTTCTTATTTATACTTTCATCTTTTAGGCCACTTAACCCATTTTTAGGTTACTTAACCCATTTCTAGGTCACTTAACCTATTTTCCTTATTTTAGGGTTAACCACTTTCCATGAATAGAAAGTTCTCTAATACTTTATCATTTAAATATTCCTGCTTGATTTTGTCACTTTAATTTATCATTTAAATAATCCATCTTGATTTTGTCACTTTACTTTATCATTTAAATAATGATTTCTTCTTTTCAAGCACTTTTACTTCTTTGACCTTTTGGGGCTTCAAGCCATCATATGGGGGTCCTCTAACTTCATAAGGCCATAACTCTCAAACCGCGAGGAGTTATGTGACATTCCACATACCACCGGAAATGGCATGACAAGAACTATCCATCTAGGATAGTTTCACCAACAACTTCATTGATCTTTATCTCATTATTCCACATACAAGCATGGGTCCTCCAACCATTCTCCTAAGATAACTCAATCCGTAAAGCATCTTCCCGTGAGGGCTTTCACCATAAGGGGATCACTTTGGAGTTCATCCATTTGTGCACCTTATCAACCATGATAAGACAATAATGATTCATCTTTGCATCAATTCACCACTGCATCATATATATCAACTATGCATCATGTACCAATGACAACTCATTGATCCATCTTCATCAATGCATCATAGCAATGATCCATCTTTATCAATTGGTTTCCACTTGGACATATATCATTCTCATCAAGGGCATCATATCAATGATCCATCTTTATCAATATATCACTCTCATCAAGGGCATCACATCAATCAATTACTTGACATCAATCAAACCAAACCATTTACATCAATGACATATGATCCAACAATCTCCCAAATAATCAAACCATTGGCATCAATTACAACATGATCCAACAATATCCCCCTTTGGCATTGATGGAAATACCAACATTGATGTCAACTCCAATTACCAACTATTGATGTCAACATGTAGGCAAGATGCTTCTTCATCAATAGTCAATGTGACTATCTCTTCATATCAATCTCTCCCATCAATAGACATCAATCACATCAATGTGATTATCTCTCCCCCTTTGACATCAATGGCAAAGGGTCATTCTCCTCTTGGGGCTGCTCCCCCTGTCTAGTTGCCACTGAGTAATCTCTCCCCTTTTTAACAAGGGATATCAATCTGATGTAATGCTGAAAATACATCGAACATACTCCCCCTGTGACCATATCTCCCCCTGGAATTATGCTTCTGTGCTCTTTCTTCAAATATAAGTCTCTTTTCTAGGTATGTATCTGATAAATATCTCCTCCTAGAATCATGGGAAGAAGAATGAATCCCCCCAAGGGTATGTCTCCCCCTATCTTCTCTGCAAGATGAACAATATGCTACCATATGACGATCCTTGGACCTGTTCATGCATCAAACTTGTGCCATACCATACATCATGAAACAAAAGATATGTCATTAATGAAATAGAGAATCAT
>ML789504.1:220466-231789 GCA_009831015.1 Picea engelmannii | reverse complement strand
AAGCACTTTTACTTCTTTGACCTTTTGGGGCTTCAAGCCATCATATGGGGGTCCTCCAACTTCATAAGGCCATAACTCTCAAACCGTGAGGAGTTATGTGACATTCCACATACCATCGAAAATGGCATGACAAGCACTATCCATATAGAATAGTTTCACCAACAACTTCATTGATATTCATCTCATTATTCCACATACAAGCATGGGTCCTCCAACCGTTCTCCTAGGATAACTGAATCCGTAAAGCGTCTTCCCGTGAGGGCTTTCACCATAAGGGGACCACTTTGGAGTTCATCCATTTGTGCACCTTATCAACCATGATAAGACAATAATGATTCATCTTTGCATCAATTCACCACTGCATCATATATATCAACTATGCATCATGTATCAATGACAACTCATTGATCCATCTTCATTAATGCATCATAGCAATGATCCATCTTTATCAATTGGTTTCCACTTGGACATATATCATTCTCATCAAGGGCATCATATCAATGATCCATCTTTATCAATATATCACTCTCATCAAGGGCATCATATCAATCAATTACTTGACATCAATCAATGACATCAATAAAACCAAACCATTTACATCAATGGCATATGATCCAACAATATCCCAAATAATCAAACCATTGGCATCAATGACAACATGATCCAACAACACCAATGTTTCCGAAGAAGGGAAAAGCACAAGAATCCCCTTGTGAAGGGGTTCCTTGGTTGGTATTGTTAGGAACTTTAGCCATGAAGATCTTATGCCGAGGTTCTTCCCTTGCGGGATCATTCAAATCCGTAAAAGTCTCACACACCGACTCTGAAGAACCAATGTTATCAAAACAATGCCTATAAAGAGGCGGCTCCATGTTTCAAAGAGGAAGACTGAAAAGTCCTCTCAACCAGTGGAGTCAGAAGTATACCACCCTAGGTCAGAGACCCAAAGCCATGACTAACTAACTCACTATGGAAAAAAAGGGAGCACATAGCACACACTAAAAGTTCCTAAACGCAAATCAAGCAAACGACTAACTAGTTGGAAAAACAGTTACACCAACCAACACTAGAGAAACTTACTGGTGCAAGTGAAACTCGAATATGGAAGCACCCTCTGAGTATACTATGAAAAGCATGGCCTGATGTCTGCCCTAGGTAATGTGATATACCCTCGCGGTCACCTATGTAAGTCCCTAAAATAAAGGCAACTAGGTCGCCATCTCGTGATCAATCACCAGGCGGGTACAGTCGACAGTCGGGTGGACCACAATGAGTAGGGTATCAAACCTGCAACCTATCAAGGGTATTGAAAGCAAGTGTTTTGGAAGATGATTGAGGACCTCAAATGGATTTGAGACCCATGAAGCTCTGTGTTAAATGCGATCAACGGAATCCCAAGACAAGTCCTCTATATGTGTTCCCCACTATGCTTGGTCTAGCTTTGGAGGGCTTATCTCCTCTACCTTTCTACACGTGACCTTGTGTTTATCCCCTATGTTAGTGGGGGGTCCCAGATAATTTCCACATTACTGGACTTCTACACTCCTTATCACAGACTCGTATGTTTTTTTTATAGCCTTGAAGAGTTTCCTCTCCAACCTAAATCAAGGCTCTAGCCTAATCTAGTTGATGGACCCTACAAACATAAAGTCTAGTAAATTTTAATTAGCGTTCTTTTTACTGGCTTGATTTACTCAAAAGGGTACGATAGTGAAACTGATGTTGTTAAGACTCTTGCAGAAAAAAGAAATGATAAGAACACTAGCAAAGAACGATTATATTTCTTATTTTTCTTTTGAAATTATTTTAAGATGAGAAGAAAACAAAACACTATGCTAATTTATTTTTCTTTTTCAAATAACAATGCAAGGCAAATGCAAAGAAAGAAAGAGAACTAACAAGCTATTTTTTTTTAATATTTTCTTCCAATCAAAGCAGAAGTAACAAAATATTCTAAAAGAAACTGATGAATGCAACTCATGTTTCTCAAAATTTCAAGCTAAAAATAAGTTAAAAGAGCTAAGAAACAGAAGAAATATTTTAATGAAAAAGCAAGCTATGATGTGATCAGACCTAAGTTGTCGACTGCTATGACAAAGACCAAGACCCCTGAGAGGTATAACTCTTGACAAGGAAAAGGATCACTACCTCTCCTTAAACAAAACTTTTCTCAACAGGCACGTTGCTGACAGTTCAATAGCTAGCATGTGCATGCGAGCTGTGTAAGGTCAGAGCGCATGTACACACATGCAGACCTTATGCAGGTCAGGTGTACCTCTGTAACTCTTCAAAAATTAAAAGACAAGCAATCAAGCACTGGCAGAGACTACTGTTATTAAGAACTAGAATCTCTTGAAGACTCAGAAACTTACATTGTCAGAAAAGAAAAACAATTCAAGGAAAATTTCATAGAACAAAACCAATCTGAAGTGGTAACTAAGATACAAGCTTCAAAAACAGAGACCGGAATGAGTTTCAGAAAACCCCTGAGAAGGATAACTTCTAACAGGGAAGAGGATGGTTACCTCTTTAATAAAAAAATTATGAACTTAACCACGCTACTGTCACTTCATTAGCTAGTGTGTCCACGCAGGCTGTGTGAAGGTTGGGCATGTGTACACACATGCAAGCCTTATACAAGCCGCGTGTACCTCTGTGACTTCCCGTAAAAGAAAATGTCGCCAAGCAAAGTAAGCAGGAAGAACTGGTATGGAAGATCAGAATCCCTGCTAGCTCATACTTTTGCAGAAACTCTAAAAACAAGTAATGAAACCAATTTTTAAAAAATACCCAAAAAGACTCCTAGAAAACCCTAGAGATCCCCAGTACGGTCGCCAATTCTATTGTGAGTGGGAAATCCCCCTACGGACTAGCACTTAGGTTTTTATCATGCATGAATAAAAGACCTAGAGATTCCTACTTTTTACTATCATCCCAGACCTAATCCCCATTATTCTTAAGCAAATACGTAGTTAAGAAGATCAAGTGAGCATACCTTATTTCTAGCATTTGATATCCATCCCTCTTCACGCTTGGTCACTCTTTGACTGCAACTCTCCTCCCAAGGCTGACCTGCATTCACGAAAGACAAACAAAGAACTCCACATGCATTTTATCTACAGATTAAAGGGTTAGAGATTTAATCAGCATGTACGCAATAAACAATGAAAACCTCATATGGTGGGACATGAAAAGTACTTCTTTATTATTAACTTCACTAAATCAACTTACAATGATGAAGCCGACCACTGCTCCAGGAACCTGGTCCTGGGCTCCTCTTCAACTATCCTCCAATTTCTTTTCTCTATACTTCTCTTTGCACAAGGATGGCTAAAGGTTGGGACAAGGGGAATGCTCAATTGGGTATAGTCTCTTTACTATGATTTTCCTCCTTTCAAATGGGACCCTTACCCCTTATTTTATAGGCTAGAAGGAGCTAGGTATTTTGTCAAATGACCGACCATGCATGGCTGAAAGGTTTAGTTAACTTGCCCAAAGCTGTGTGTTCCATCAACAACTTTCCTTTTTCCGTACTTTTGTAGGTACACACGAGTTGTATTGGGGTAGCTAGCATGTACACGTGTGAAGTAATGGAGAAGGGCGTGTGGGACTTTATAAAGAGGGTTTTTAAGAAGAGTTGTTCAGTAGTGTTTGGGCAAAGAAGGAGTCTGAGATGGCCTGATGCCAGGTAAGTATGTTTGGTGCAATTTAGGGTTATAACAGTGATATAACTTATAATTCACTTTTCTTGTCATTTTAACTAAGCCTTTGGACACCCATTCATTGGGTTAATTGAGTTGTTAGTCCAATAACAAGCAAATCAAACTCTTACTCATAAATGCAATAATGAGAAGTTTTACATCAATGGAAACAATGCCAATGCCCATTCCCTTTAACCAACTTCGTGCAACCTCGTGATTAACTCCGGTGTGAGTGGAGCCTCCTAATCTTACCAATTATACAATGGATTTCTCCACTTCCTAACTCAGACACATATGTTGATTTAATTTCCTTGGATAAGTTTATTCACAAAATCCTATTCCAAGGCACTAAATCCTAGGCTAGTTTGTGCACCCTAGAAAATAAAATCGTGACTAATCAATTTTAAATTATAGTGTTGATTTCAATGGCCGTGATTTACTCAAAAAGGTATGGTAGTGAAACTCATGGTGTTTTGACTCTGCAAGAAAAGTAAATATGAAAATAACGCAAAGTCCTAACTTTAAATTTCAATGAATGATATGCTTCTAAAAACCAATGCAATTTTCAAATTCAACTCCACAATTCCAAAGTAAAATGCAATATTTCGCTATATGCACTAAGCTAATGATAATGACTTCAAAAAGATAAAAATGACAAGTAATGCAAAATGCCTATTTTTTTGTAGTTTCAATATAAGAAACTGAAAATGCATGGATTGAAAAGTAACTTGATATATATCCCTACTGTGTATAAAAAGAGATAAATCAAGCAGGATACCAAGAAACAAAACACCCAGCTCAATGTATAAGGACAATAAAAAATGAAAAGATGGTGAGAAAGTCTTCACCTAGAAATTCAACCAAAAGAGGGTTTCCTATCATCCCACAAGCACTCAACAGGAACTACAGAGACCTAAGAAGACTCAACAAACATCAAATCCCACCCAACAAACACCATACCAATAAAAAGGGAAAGGTAAAATGATGTACGTGATTGTTCAGGAAAAAAAGGCACATATATGTAGCTTGCAGTGAGACAGCCCACATGTATACGTGACTGTCAAGGAAAAAGGTGTGTATATGATTTAAAACAAGGCCAGGCAAGGGAGAAAGGATGAAAACTTAGACCCAGAGTGAACAAGAGCTGTCAATCAATGATACAACAAGAACCACAATAGAAACGAGACCAATCTAAGGAGAAAAGTACTTCAAACCCTAAGAAAGAAGATTCAATCCCCAGTATGGTCGCCAATTATGTTATGAGGAAAATATCTCTATGGCTAGGGTAAACCACAACAGACGGAAATGAATACAAAAATCAACTCTATTCCAAAACTATGCTATATAAACCAATATTTAAGCGAGATAAGAAAGAGGCCTACCTTGTTCAGATGTTCGATGAAGACCATCGTTGAGCACTTGAACCCAAATCTATATACCTGCAACTAGTTCTCAACAAACAAGCAAAGGAAGCATATGGTGATAATGTAAAAGGCTAGCACATTATATAGAATAATCCATTAATAACATAACAAATACTCCCATGGATAATAACTCATATATTTTCAAGATATCAATTGGATGGGAAAGGAGTATTTCTATTAATAAATTATCATCAGAAGCAAAAATATTACTTACTTTTGTGTCGGCACGGTTCGGAACTAAGAAACTAAGTTCCTTCCAGCTAGGCTTCCACCACTTCAATCCTCCACCAAAGGCAAGCTTATATAAGGGAGAAAATGGGGTTCTCCATCAATAAGGGAAGATCTTGGGGACTAAACATTGTGTTCAGACTTAAAAGACAAAGGGATGCAGACTCAATATGAAGTAATAATTTCTCCAAAGTAAGTTTACTCTCAAAGTTGAATTCTTCTTCTCTTTCCATAGCTCGGAATTGGCCCATGTATAGCCTTCTAAATGAAACTGAAGGGCTGAGTCGAAACGTTTCCAGTATATGGAAGGCCAAGGATCACAGATCTTCTGTCATGACATGAAAAACCAACATTTAATTTTCATTCTCTGGCATAGATACCGATGTATGCGGGTTGCATTGGAGCAACGTGCGTATATGCTTGTTGTATAGTGTGCAAGATGTGTACAAGTGGAAAATTTTGTATTTTTGTCTCTGGATTTTATTGATAGGGAAGATAAGTTTGGATAGGGAAATGGAATAAGGCCCTCTTTGCAAGATTTCATAGGGTGAGGCAAATTTTTCTATAACAACGAGTTTTTGGGCCTCGATGCCCCTCATAATTAAAAGAATAAAAAGGGGAAAGACAGTGAACTTCCCCCCAAAGAGTTATAACTAATTCTAATACTAATCGAGCTAAAGAAAACTAATCTAATCTAACTACTTCTAACCTATCCTGGGAGCAAAGCTAAAAGAATGAGTACACGGAAGATAACACCATCATAACCAAAAATAGTTCATATATTCCAATGATAAATGAAAACAACAATGTTACAGATGCAAAAACAAATAGTTGCACAATACATCTATAACATCATTTTTGTACCCATGAATAAATATGTGACAACATGAGTAAACATAACAGAGTGCAGAAATAATTCATACGACATAATCCTAACTACTCAAGAAAAATATAAATTCATAAAGATTAGTCTCTACTACATCCATCAAAGCCATAAATTTCTTAAATGCCTCATGCTCTTTATTCCTCGGAAGTAATAGTACCATCCTTTGTTACAAAGGGAAAACGTCTCATTTCTATGCCATGAGTTCTCTTTTATAAGACAAGAGAGAGACTCTTTAGTTCTCATGACTGTTAATTTTCTATTCCTTCCATTTATTTTCTCTCCTTTCAAAAATGGACATATGTGAGCATTACACAGAGAAACTGAATGGTCTCATGAGTGCTATAGTGGGAAAACCCCCCTACGGACTACACTAGGGTTCTAAAGTGTAGACAGAGATAATTGTCTAAAGTATCCTACTTTTAACAACTATCCCGACAACACCCCACATTCATGTATAAAGTACAAAGTATATGGATCCGGTAGTCTTACATTAAACTCCGCGTCTAGTGTCGATCCTAATGCGTTCGGTCGCTTCTCAATTGCAAATCTCCACCCAAGGCTGACCTGCATTCACCAAAAGACAAACAAGAAACTACGGACATGCATTCTATATATGAACTAATGGGTTTGATGTCATAAAAAATGTAAATCGAACATAAAGATAAAAAACATCATATGGTGGGATGGAAAAAATACTTCTTTATATTAATTTCATAAAGTCACTTACAAAACGAGATCGATGACTGCTCCTTGAACCTGGTCCTGGGATCCTCTTCACCAAGCTCCAACTACTTCCATGTATCCTTCTTCTCTCACACATATATCTAGAGAATGGGCACAAGCTCATGGATGAGGAAAAAGGGAAAGAATAGGGAATTATGGCTCAAAACTTACAATGTGGTTTAAAATTCTTGGGGCAAGGAGGGATTATGAAATGGGCAGAGTTTCACTGCTTTCATGCTTCTCCATGAAATGGGACCCCAACACCTTCTTTTATATGCCAAAAAGATAGTTATTTGGTTGGGTGACGGGCTATGGGCGGTCAATTGGTTAGGAAACTACCCAAAAGCCTGTATTCGCTCACCACTTTTTATTTTTTGCAAATTTTGTGGGTATACGCGGGTTGTAATGGTGCAGCTAGTGTACGTATGTGGGAAGTAGTGATGCAACTAGCATACATACGCGGGTAGTAGTGGTTCAGGGTGCATACATCTTAAAAAAATTGGTTTTTAAGAAGAGTTATTCAATATTGGCTTGGCAAAAATAGTAAGTAAGATTGTCTACTTCTAGGTATGCATGTCTGGTGCAACTTAGAGTTATTAAATATGCCCCCTAATGTGTGAGTTCATAAGAGCATCTGATGGCCGAAATACATTACAAATATTTACCAACGTACCAAGCGAGTGAGCCCGAGACCAGAGTTCGGGAGGTGCCATCTGCAAAATAAAAATTGTCTCACCGAGGTAGGCATACCCATGCTCAGGATGAAATAAATCATGGTTGTCAATCAAATACACTGCAGATCCATGTCATATGACTATGTAAAGTGTATCCATGAGAAGTACATAGCGGATCTACATCTCAAAATCAAAAGATATGCATGAATAGTATCCATCTTCAAGAATCTAATGACGCCTTATGGCTGGAGATGAGGCCTTCAGAGCTCAAGAAACAACTTCAAGATCTTCAAAACTCGGGTAGGAGTGTAATGTGAGTGTACATATTCACTACCCAGAGGTCTTCGATGGCTTGTCGGGGAACAGACAAGAGGATCTTGGTGATCAGGTAGAGAACTTCATTGATTTTGAGCAAAGACTTTGATTGGACTTTCGGGATGGCTGAGCATGAGGACAAGAGACAAACTGTAGAAGGGCCGACTCAAGTTGGGTAAAACTTCCCTTGGACAATAGCACAATGATAGATGAGACTCGAGCAGCACGACATTGACATAAGTTCATGATGCAGGAGGGAACACAAACTCTCCATATGTTTGGAATAATAACCAAATGGAGGAGGACACAACTATATGTTACGAGAACATCTCCCTAAGGTCATATTAAATACCAAATCTTGATGAACAAACGGAAGGATGTGATTTGTCCAAGGGTGACTCATTGTGCTTCCATAAAAAGAAAATACTTTTACCATCATCTTTTTGGGGTAAATTTGATTTTTTTTTGTCTTTTTCAATATTTTGAAACCTTGAAAAAGAATAAAAGAATGCTACATTACAAAGGAGGAACGAGTGTCGCAAAAATACTAGTTCCAAGTGTAAGAAACATACTGATGCTCAGAGAAAGGAGACATGTGTAAGAAAAGGACACTCGGGAAAATTCCTCCATGGGTCAAGGTGTGAAGACGCAGAGGCGAAGTGATACAAGGCTTGCATGTAAGACATGCTTCACAGGTTCAGCTGAGAGCAACATGGATCCAACATTAGGCAAAATATGTAGGAATGAAATTGTGATTAACAGGACACAATGATAACTTCCTTCAATGTAATTTTAAGCAAGCCCAAAGAAGGTAAGTTTGATGGTTTTTCATTTTTAGAGAATCTAAAAAAGCGCAAAAGAAGACTCCATTGGGGTACCTTTTTCGAAGATAGTCTAGTCGGTTTGAAAAAGGGATAAATTAGCATTGAAAAGACATCTATTAAAAACCAGTTTAACGAGTGTGATAAGGACAAGATCACTTGAAAATATTTTCAATTTTAAGGAGTCTGAAAAGAGATTAACTATGGACTCGCTGCCTTTTTCTATATTTAGTCTCCTTAGCCCGAAAAAGGTGAAATTTACTGAGGAGAACTCTCCTGTCAAGACGAATATCCCGAGGTGTACCTTTTTCCTCATTAATCTATAGGCTGAAAAAAGGGGTAAACTCATGTCAGTAGATGTTTTTCTGAACCAATTAACGAGTGTGAAAGAACAAGGTCACTCGACGATCTTTTCAATTTTAAGGAGTCTGAAAAGAGCTTAACTATGTACTCTGTAATGGATGCTCTTTTGGACCGGTTTAATGAGTGTGAAGAAACAAGCTCACTCGATGATCTTTTCACTTTTAGGGAGTTTGAAAAGAGCTGAACTATGGACTCTGTGGGGGTTCCTTTTTTGTAAATTTAGTCCCTTAGGCCCGAAAAAGGGTTAAACTTATACCTGAGAATACTCTTCTAGCAAACCGAAGTTCCTAGAGTATACCTTTGTTCATACAATTGACCATTCAGACTGAAAAAGGGGTAAACTACCGCTGGATAGACATGCCTTCAAGTTTTAGTTTGGCGAGCGTGAAGGGAAACAAGATCACTCAGAAATCTTTTCATGTTTAGAGGGTTTGAAAAGGGCTTAAAAGAAGACCCATTTGTTTTTTGGGAGTCCTGAGGGTGAGGCCAAGAGTGATAATATATCAGACATGTGAAGTCTTAAAATCATAATCAAGACAAGACTAAAAGGACTCTCGAGCCTATAGTCATTAGCGATGACATGGACACCAAAATGCTACCACGATCTACCTAGGGCATCCATGTGAGGGTAGGCTCTACCATTAAATTATGACACTTCTAGAGCAACAATGATGGTTCTGTGTCACAATTCGGTGGGGTCAATCCTATGGTAAAGAGAAAATTACAACGAGGTGAAACAAGTGGAGGTGGAATCCTAACTTAAATGCACAAAGTTGGAAAAAAGACTTTTCACCAAAAGACCTTAAAAGTGCCCGACTCCCAAAAAGTTCGTCGAACCAAAAGTAAAGTATATCGTAACATCCAATAAGAAACTCAAGAACCACGGTACATGATTTTCAAGCCAGAAAAAACGACAACGGGGGTAAAAAAATGACAAAAATGGCCAAAAAAGTCTATAAATAGAAGTTGATAGCTCATTATCAACATTGCAAATTGAGAATTGACCAAAAATCCAAAAGCACCCCTTTGTTAAAGAATTTGATTACAAGATCTTCAGTGGATGAAACAAACTTCCTCTTGGACCAAGTAACTACAAACTAGTCCCTCTTGCATTTCCAATCTTTCTTTTTTCATTTCTTTTTGTTTTTTGGAGGGGCTCTCACCTTTAAAAGGGTCGGCCCTGCGTGTACGCGGGTTTTCCAAGAACAACTCATGTATGCTTGTGGTTAGAGAAAAATTTTCCCGCGTACATACACAATTGTCCTCAATACAACCCACATACATCCTCAAACATATGAAAATTTTTAAAATGCATCATTTGACTCTACTTTGAACTTGTCATTTTGCAGAATGTATGTCCATTGGAGAGAGAGAGAGAATGAGGACATTGATTCAATGGTCAAGGAAGACCCTACTGTTTTCGTCGCGTTAAAACAATGTGGGTTGTGGAAATTATTTCGGTGTCCACTCATGCGGGAACAACCCAGGATTTTGAATGCCTTGGTGGATTACTGGCACCCAGAACATAGTTACCAACTTAACGAGAATTCTACAGAGTTCTCATTTTTTGGGGGGTCATGTGTTTTACCTCGTTTTTAAAAATGGTGCTACCATTAGCACCCCCCTCCCTTTTTAGGTGTTTTTTTGATATTTTAAATTTTCTCATACATAAGGTTTCCACTTTTTTGTTTTTAAATGCTTGTATTTTCATTTATTTTCAAATTGTTCATTTTTTTTTCCTCAAATGTGTTTTTTCATCTATTTTCAAACTTTTCTATTTTTTAATTTATTTTTTTAATTTTTATTCAATGGTGTTTCTAATCATATTTCCATGCTCCATCCATTGTTAAAAATGTTTTACACCATTTATTTTTTGTAAATTAAGATTTTTCATATAATTATATGTCCCTAATTAAGTTATGATTCCATACTTTTTAAAAATAGTGGAGAATATCATTTTTTAACACATTGTTTTACCTTTACTTCAATACATAGAAAATAATTGTAATTATATAACCCTATTTTTAAATATTTACCAAAAAGATATAATTCAATTTTTTAGGATCAATTAAAAACTAAAAAAATAAGAAAACAAAAAGAATTGAAATTTGAAAAAACAAAAACATTTTAAAAACAAATTTATATTGAAGAAAAAATTTAAAACCTAAAGAGGGAAAAAATACCATAA